>JACXGM010015661.1:6061-21206 GCA_016801145.1 Umbra pygmaea | reverse complement strand
TATTGGATGTCTGATATGTAATGGATATATTACAGATGTTTATTGGATGTCTGATGTGTAGTGGATGTATTACAGATGTTTATTGGATGTCTGATATGTAATGGATGTATTAAAGATGTTTATTGTATGTCTGATGTGTAGTGGATGTATTACAGATGTTTATTGGATGTCCGATGTGTAGTGGATGTATTACAGATGTTTATTGGACATCTGATGTGTAGTGGATTTATTACAGATGTTTATTGTATGTCTGATGTGTAGTGGATGTATTACAGATGTTTATTGGATGTCTGATATGTAATGGATGTATTACAGATGTTTATTGGATGTCTGATGTGTAGTGGATGTATTACAGATGTTTATTGGATGTCTGATATGTAATGGATGTATTACAGATGTTTATCGGATGTCTGATGTGTAGTGGATGTATTACAGATGATTTTTGGACATCTGATGTGTAGTGGATGTATTACAGATGTTTATTGTATGTCTGATGTGTAGTGGATGTATTACAGATGTTTATTGGACATCTGATGTGTAGTGGATGACAGACGCTCCCTTTGACATAATTACTCTGCAAAACATCTTTCCTCCTCTACCTAGTTTTTAAAATGCAGTCTAAGCTTCTGACCTGGGATGCCTTATCTTCACTTGCTTGCTGAAATGTGTAGCGGAAGTATGTGGCTTTGCACATTTATGTGTATTTGTACGTGTAATCTTTGTGCATCTACAATGTGTGTATTTGGACGGTATTGTACCTTCCGCCTGCCTACATGTTGCCAGGAATTTTGCGGCCAGCTCCCCGGAAGGCTGGCGGCTGTGGGCGGACACACTGCTAACTCTAATTGCTGTTCCTGTCTATAGATTTCCGTTCCTGGCTATGTCCATCCATCCCTCTGTCCATCTGTCTCTCCTCCATCTCATCGGCTCATCTGGCGTTCTGCTTTCAATGCTTCTTCGTTTTGGTCTGCTTCCTCCCCTTAGCCCGCTACCTCTGGGTTCTCAGCAGGAAACCTGGCGCTTCGTATGGGAAGGGTACAACAACAAGAGTGGAGGAACAGTCCCTGGAACCAGGATTAGATATGTTGGAGTATTGAATATACTGTATAATACTGACTATCATTTTATGTCTGGTGTTGTGAGATGTACTGTAGGGCTTATATAATATATTTGGCAGTATTTTTGTAGACACAGGAGAATAAATGAAGTTGTTCAGTCAGTGGTTCTTGGTGAGCATCTACCAAATAAATAAAATAATTAATTTTCTGGGTAAAGTGAAGCGGAAACCTAACAGAATGAATAGTGACCATGGCATCTTTCTACCTTCATGCTATCTAACCACACAGTGACAACCTTGATAACCTAACAGCCAGGAAAACTCATAGCCCCTATCAGAATGCAACGTTTTCAACAATCCATTCCTGATTGTGTCACACTGTTTGGACAGACGGTCAGGTACCTTCCGTTCCTCTGAGCCAACAGCTGTCTGTTCCTGTTTGTCTTTGTGTCTGTCTCTGTGTGTGACAGGGAGAGATGTGCAGGAGAACAGATGCAAAATTACAGGCCAGGCTAATAGCTTTATCCCTTTGGCCCTGGCTGGCTAATAATAGTTCTACTGTCATAACTGGAGAATCTCAATGGTAATAATGCTTTGGATAATAAAGCCTGTGTGGATATTGGTTGTAAATGTGTCCAGGCTCTCTAATTCACTCACAGTACTCAGGCCACACAAGCCTACCTGCAGTAGAGATCCACTGGTGTCTGTCCACCACCAAACAGCATTTTCATCATCCCGAACGTGTTGTGGGTGGCAAAGAGTAATTTACATTTGGTGGATGCCAAGTCTTTAGGGGCAAGGAAGGGTGAGCTTCTCTGATTTGTTTAGGAATAAAACTGAAATATTTTTATAACGTATCTTTCTACTTGTATTCCAGGTCTATCTGATGTGCCGTGAGAGGAGTGAGTCCCCCGCCCCCTCCCCAGTACCCCTCCTCCTAGGACCTGGATGGACCCTTCCCCAGTCAGGATGGACCTGGATGTGCTGGACCTCCAGCAGGTGCCTGTCCTCTCTCTGGAGCAGATCTGCTCCATCCGGGCCAGCAATAACTATGTGGATCGCCCGGTGGCCCTTGACCATGCATCCCAGTCCGGCTTCTTCTACGCCCACGATGACCGCTACCCCATCACACATGGGTACCCCCCTCAAGGGCATCCACCCCACGCCCCTCTCCCTCGGAGCCAGAGCCAACAGCAACATGCCCACCTGGCCCATCTGAGTCGATCCAGCACTACCAGCTCAGCCATGTCTCGGACCAGTGCCGCCTCTGATCAGAGACTGCTCGCAGGCCTGACGCCCTCACACTCTGGCCTGGCCTCAGTGGTGCGCTCCCAGCCCAAAGGAGAACTCAAGCCTGAGGCATGTCTGGATATAGGCCTGGCCAAGGGGGAGGATCTGGGTTTGCACCTGTTTATCTGTGAGCGTTGTGGGAGGTGTAAGTGTCAGGAGTGCTGCGCCCCGCGGAACCTGCCGTCGTGCTGGGCGTGCGGACAGCGCTGCCTCTGCTCCGCCGAGAGCGCTGTGGAGTACGGCACATGTCTGTGCTGCGTCAAGGGCTTGTTCTACCACTGCTCCGCTCAGGACGATGAAGACAACTGCGCTGACCGGCCCTGCGCCTGCACGCCTGCACACGCCTGTGCCCGCTGGGGCACCATGGCCTGTCTGACCCTGTGTCTGCCTTGCCTCTGCTGCTACCCTCCTGCCAGGCTTTGCCTCTCTCTGTGTCAGAGGGCCCACGACCGAGCTACCCGCCCTGGCTGCCGCTGCAGCAACACCAACACTGTGTGCCGCAAGATCTCCGCCTCCAACCCTGGGAACGCCCCCTTCCGCAGCAAGTCCCTGGAGAAGCCTGTATGACAGCGGAGCAGATGCCAGCCCTCGCCTCGACAATGCAGTCTCGGTAACAACATTGCCATGACAACGACATCACCCCACACAGCCCGTCATGTCCTACCCACGTGACCTTTCACCTTATGTACCTTCTGTAATTCTTCTCCGTCTGCCTGAGGAGAAATGACCAAAAGCTTTACTGTAACTTTTGTACTGTGGAAATGAAGCCTAAAAACCTGGTGCTTTTTTGCTGAACTGACTGCCAACCTTATCTTTACCTTATTACTGGGTGAGCTGGTGTTGGGTACAGTGTTGTTGCTCTGTTCTGTGTGCACCCACCCACCCGCCTGCCCAGACCACCCATGATGCTGTGTGAAGGGCTGAGATCCACTCTGTTAGAACTATTTATTTTTTATTTACTGGACTTCCTCTTCAGTGCGGTAGAGAATAAGAGACAGGAAAAGACAGGAAGAGAGATATAAAGAGAACTGTGGGTGACACACTTGAGTGAATAAGCCCAACACTGCCAGTAACAAAAGGGGTATCTGGCAGGTGTACATTCTGGGCATGGGAGAGAGAGACCGGTGATCTAAAAGTAGTCTGTCTCCCTGCCACTCTGAAGAGGCATCCAGGAGCCGAACAATTAAACGGATCTACAATTGGTGGCAACGAGACGTCTAAGGCTGATGCAAAGACCCTGTCCTAACAGTGGAACAAACACACAAACTCTGAAACTACAAAATGCATAACCTTTTGACACACCAAAAAGGACCATAATGTACCAGGAGTTTCTGAAGTGATTAAGCTCATTTGATATGGAAAGCACTGTGATATAGAGCTGGAATATCTGTAGGGTTCCCTAGCTGTCTGACTAAAGAACAGGAACTATGAACAGGTATGGCGTGCCAGTGGGTGTGTGTGCTTGTGTGTTTGCACAACAAGTGTATGTGTATGTGATCACATCTTTTTGTGTATGTGGGCTTGTGTACTGTATGTTAGTGTTTGTTCCTGCCTGTGTGTGTATACAATATAGACAGTGCCCTCCTTGATTATTAGGAGACACATTTTTGTCCTTTTTTGGTTCTATTATAGAATAACTTGAAATCAAGGAATTACTATGAGGTTAAAGTATAGATTCTAAACTTAATTTAAAAAAAAAAATTTGGTGATCTTATCAATGACCTGGTGGCCTTTAAAACCCTGTACAGTGGAAGACGAAGAGATGCGTCTCATAAGAGAATTCAGAGGGTAAATGTGGATGTGTCCGCCAGTCATCGTCTCTTCATTCACTCTAACAGCAGAACTAAGCAGGCTACACTGCAAAGTGCATACCCCTACGTAGACTCAAAACAGGATGGCCAGTTTACAGTTTGCTATATAGTACCCACAAGAGCCTGCAGCACTCTGGAAAAGGGTCTTGTGGACATATGAGACAAAAGCTGTACTGTATCAGAGTTATCAGTAGGAAAGTGTGAAGAAATAATGTCCAAAAATCTTCTTCATACCACCTTATCTGTAATATATAATAATCTATTCTTGAAATCAAATACAAACATTTGAAGTGTAGAGCCAAAACACAAAAAATGCTTATTTCTTATAATAATTGTGGAAGGCATGGTGTATACAGTATATGTGTGTGTGTGTGTGTGTCCAGCCTGTGTGTGTTTGCTGTCAGCAGAAGCCTCTTGTTTTGTTTCTAGTGTAGCAGTTTCAGAGGACCCAGAGTCTGGTCAGGTTTCCTCTCCACGGCAGGCTGACGCCAGTCTTCCCAGCCCCTCAATGCCTGCCTCTTCCCCATCCCGCCCAGAGTCACCCCTCCTCACCTCCACTGTGTCTACACGCAGCCTTCCCAGACCTCCCCTGACCCAGGCCTTCCTTCCCTCTATCTGACTGTTCTGTGAAAAGGGACCAAAAACACTGAGCTACCCAACATTCCCAAACATTCCCAAGAGTGGAACATCACAGGGGACGGACAGGGTCTAATATTACCTCTGTTACAGATCCGTCCACAATCCACAGACCGTTATACATTTCACAAGGTCATACATACCTTGTCAGGGATGGTCGTTCTGGACCGATCCCTCTCCCATTTCGGGCATACATATTAGCACCGCACCACACACAGTGAGCTCCAAACCTGTTTCAACAGTGACACGTTTTATAAGTGTGTGCTTTATCTCTGTACTGCAGCACTTGATATTTAATTACCTTAAGACAAATGTAACAACATTGGTCCAATTACTTTTGTTGGGACTATGTACAAAAGGTTTTTACATTACTGAACTGTTTCCCTAATTCCTTAGAACTGACAGTTTAGTCTTATATTTGCTGTTAAAGTCCAGAGTCAGAAAAACACATTAATAAAAATGTCACTGTGTCTACCAACTCTATGTACCAATACGTTCCAGTCTCCATCTCTAAGAGTTGATGAGCATCCAATTAGATATATGACAGCTTCTAATGTTGGAGGAATGTGTTGGAGGAGGGCTGGGGAGGTGATGGGCGGAAGGTGGTGTGAGTCGGTGGGGGGTGGGGTGGGGGGGGGGTGTATTATGCACTGACACTCAAAACCGAGATGTGAAAAGTAACACGCCGCGTGAAGCATGTGTGTTTGTGTGCTTGTATGTGCTCGAGTGTATGGATTTTGACCTACACAGGCGCACACACACACCCAGTCATCCGATTTGTTAAAGTTGCTTTGCTATATTTTTGTATGTACATAAGGACTGTTATTGTATACATGTATATATTTTTATTCTTTGTTATTTTCCCCTTTGTATCAATTATTCTGATTATTTTGTATTATATTGAATATTTACCTTGAGAAGGACAAGCTCACCATGGGTGTCTTTCATGATGTACCTCAACTTTACAATTTCCTCTGATTCATCACACATGCACACGCTTGTACGTGTGCACACAACCACAAACATACACAGACATTTGACAGATACAGTGTAAGCCCCAGGCGAATGGCCTCTCCTCTACAGGCAAGTCCATGTCGAACACCATCTCCCGGGTGGTCAGGCGTCGAGGTGGGGGACTCAGTGTGTATGTACTGTACAGTACAGTACCGGTACATGCATTTCTAAAGAAGAACAGTCAAGCACCACCCTGGTGCTATATGCAGGCTACAAGTTAACCACTAAACTTTCCCAAGTCGTCATAGTAAGTATTGCTTTGGTACAATTGGCATCTTGTATGTTGTATAAGAATTTAAGAAGAATATGAAATCTATCTAAATGAATATTATATATATATATAAAATATACATTTCACACATATTTCTTTTTTAGTTGCTGACATTACTGATGCATCACAGATATTTATTTAATGGTTGCGATAAGAGAACAGTATTTATTTGACAGTGGATTTTGCAGGGATGATGGCAACCCTTGTATTAGGCTTTTTGGTTTGGTGTGGCGGCTGCAGCCCGCAAGGCTAAAGATAACCAATAAAAGGTGTTTCCAAAAAGACTGTGTCCGACTTTTTCTTTGCCGGGGTGTTTGTGGATGCTTTCATATGGGGGACTCAGGTTGAATGAACCAAGAAGTAATCATATCTAGATCCTGTTAACCTCATAACTTCTTTCCTCCTCCTGGCGGTTGTCACCGCAGAAAAGGTGTGTGCATTTGTTTGTATGTGTACGCCTGTTTTACTGTTCTTGTGAGTACCAAAGATAACAAATCAAGTCAAATTCAGTGACATGAGAATGTTTTGCCAGTTCTCACAAACAACATTGGGGTTAAGGTTAGAGATCAAGTTAGAAGATAGGTTAAGGGTTAAGTTTGATGTTAAGGTTCAAGGTAAGGAAAATAAGGTTATGGCTGGTTAATTGGCAATCAGTTATCGGGCCTCACAAGTACAATGATACTGATGTGTGTGTGTGTATGAGAGAGTGTTAGTGTCTCTCCAGGGGTATATGGATGGTGGGAGAAGCTAAAAGGTCTGCTTTAATGCACTTTGGTTCATGATGATGAGCAGAAAAGGAGGGGTTTCTCAAGTGAATGCAAGCGAAGACAAATACACACACAAAGTCACCACACGTTTGCATTCACTCCTTTAAGAAGCCATTAGTCTGAGCTGGCCTTGATTATTTATTTATGGCGCTAACAGACGAAAGTGAGGAAGTGCAAAACCATGAACAAAGACCTGAGCATTGCTACGCCCTGACCATTCAGTTTGGGCACGTACGCACACGCACACACGCATGCACACACACGCACGCATACACACTGCTCGGATTGCACGTGTCCCGTTCTACAGTGCACTGGCACGTCATGCTCAAACCGGCTAGTTGTTTCTTGGTTAGATCTGCAGATATAATGTACGATTTCCATTCATAAACTTTTCCTTGGTTTTTCATTTGGGTGTTTTATGTATGAGAGCAAGTTGACGAGAGTGGTAGTGTTGCAATAGACACACTCCCTATGTTTCATTACTCTGACTTGCCAGATCCACAGAGAAAAATATTGAAATACAGGTGGGTAACATCTGCAATACTCCATGACAAACGGTAATGTACTATCAGAGGTGGACAAAGTACTGAGTAAAAGTGTTACCTGATCAATTTGGTCTTAAATAGGGACTTCCCAAAACCTGTGAACTCAGAGTTACTCAGAAAAGTACTTTTACTCAAGTAAATAATTGAAATACTAATTGTATGAAATATTGTATCATGCTGTATGGAGTGGGCATGCAGGGAAACAATAAAATACAGTGGTGAACTGTAAGACAGTGGAATACCAACTCCAATGTGTAATCAATATCATGAAGTAGCATGACATTAAACATCCTTTTTGTTCAGGTGAGTTGTCTTAAGACAAATAGTGATAAATACAAGGAATATTGCACATCCACTTGTGTGTGTGCAGGACAGAAAGGTCAAAGGTCAAATTATATGAAGAGAACAAATGTCCGCAGTATTATTTTTCTCTTTTTTCTTAAGGGATGACAAACACATTAATGAAAGTAAACAACTGTGTCATAATACATAATTTCACTTCAAGGGGACAAATAAATTATTTTATATGAAATTGAGACACCTGATTTCTTGTAAAATGTTACGTGGGGTTACTTTACAATGCACCACCAATATGAATTATAGGCTATGAATGTATTACATATTACAATATACACAGGTGTGTAGTGGAGGGTAAACGCTCATAAACAGTATTTACACACCTTTCTGTTTGTGAAATATTGTCTACTCACCTTTTTGTTTAGATAATTATCATTTACCCACTTATTATCATATTATTATTATTGCATTCCCAGAGTTTTTCAACGCTAAGCACAAAAACATTTTGTGGTGTATTGCTTTAGCCTCTGAAAACCATCTTCAGGGAAGCAGGGAACCGGTACACACAGCCAGTCAGGAATGCCAAGACTAGTTTCTTTAAACCAAAAAACTCTTGAAAAATGAGTGGTCAAAACATTATAGTACAGTAAAAAACAATGTTGCCGATATTTCAGTCATGTGTTTAGCTAGCTATAGTAGCTAATTAGTTCAATTCAAGAGCTCTAGTTACATACTGGGATGCAAAACTATTGAAGTGTTGTTAATATATAACTAACTAATATATTTAATTTATTCAATTTGTGAATGAAAGTTGGATAGTGAAAGACAAAAACACTGTATGCTCACTCATCGCCAAAACATTTCAATTTCAAACTTTGGTTTACAGAAAACAATTACACAAATAGATTAAAAAAGTTAAATTCAGGAAGAGACGAGAGAGATTAGTGCATTAGTAGTGAAAATTATATATTTTTGTTGATGATAAAGTCCATTGTAAATATGTTACTGAAGTAGGTAAATAAGTGTATAAGAGTATAAAAGTGGTTTCAAATCTTGATTTGCAGAAAATAATCTTATGGATTCAAAAGTGGTAGATTCAAGTACTCAGGTGATAGTTATTTCCATGTATATATTGGTTATTATCACATAGCTTATTGTATTTCTACAGTGGTGCACTTCAGAAGTTCACAAAACATATTCACAGTGCAGCTCATATGAGAAACCTGAAGGTGAATAAAAATACTAAACATATAAATATAAACTACTGAATATTTTCAAATCAGATTTTAGATTAAATTAATTTATATGGGGATTTGATTGTATTGGTATCAGTTGATTTTGTTTAATTTATAGAAAATTACTCTAGACCCTACTGATATACCTGTATTAAATGCAATCAAATTATACAGCTTAATAATGTTCTGGATGATATCGATGATGGTTTGTCTTAACATGACCCCCCTGCAGAGTTGGTACTGTAGTTTACCCACCTTTTTTACCACTACGCCACTGAGTATACTGTATATTACAATACTGTACATCTGAAGAATTTACACAAATGATATCTTACACATGACATAAGGTTAGGCATTATAGTACGTGGTGTTCAGGTATGGGTTAAAGTTAAGAAAAATTGCAGTTGAGGTTGAGCATTACTGTACTTGGCGTTAAGGTTTGGGTATAAGTTTAGAAAAACAATCGCGCATCCCTACCAGATTTCAACTTATGACCATCGGACTAAAGGTCAAGGATGTCACCACCCATCAACCATCCTTCAACCCAACACCCTACAGTACCAAAAAACACTTTCTATTTTATTCTACTTCTGCTTATCTCCGGCCCTATTAGCTGGTATATTTGACTAATTCAGCGATCTTATAATGTCACTTAACTTGATGTCATACTGTATATCATATGAATTCAGGTGTCCCAGATTTACGTTACATTGTTCACATTTTCCCCATGAAACCAAGCTGCCTCACCCCTGCCAGTGAAGAGACAAACTCAAGAGTCATGTTACTTTCCTCCTTAACCGTTTGACCTTTGTTTGAAAGGAGAAGGCGTTTAGGGTCAGGGGTGTTCCCCTTCTTACTCAACCCCCTGCCAGCTCTGCCTTGTTCATCTACTATGTGGCCCTTGTTGTTTCTATACAGTCCTAGAATTCCGGGGAGTCATTCGAAAAGTCCTGAAAGAACAAAAGCACCTGTCTTTCAAATTTCCATACAGCTGTCAGTCATAACGAATGCATTCCCAGAGCACAAACAGAACATTCCCTTCCTGTGTTTTTTTGTGTGTAATTAGTAGTTATCTAACATCTTATGAGAGGAGAGCAGCTGTGGCCTGTAGCTCTGCCTTATCAGTATGTATGTTTTGAGGTTTTTTATTCCCATTTGACATTAGAGATGTTGTTGGTTTAGTGAAATTGTTGTGTTAAATAACGATGTGAAATGAATGTTTACACATGTTCAGCACGTCATCATAATCTTGAATGTAAAGACTTTCCTGCCTAGGAAGCAACTCTGGGACTAGTGATAACTATAACAACAGACATAAACAAACAGCTCCATGAACCAACAAACAAAGGCCCAATCGCAATTGGCATACTTATACTGGGCTACTTACATGTACTACAAGTACTGTCTTGGTGATAGTAAAGTATGCACTGTTAATTCTATACTAAGCTAGTTTTGGGACACCCAAATTCTATCTATCTATATATAACAGAAAATGTGCAATATGCATCAAAATTAAATTTAGACAGGTGCATAAATTTGGGCACCCCGACAGAAATATCACATCAATATTTAGTTGAGCCTCCTTTAGCTGAAATAACAGCCTCTAGAAGCTTCCTATAGCCTGTAATGCTTGTCTGGATTCTGGATGAAGGTATTTTGGACCATTCCTCCTTGCAAAACATCTCCAGTTCAGTTAGGTTTGATGGTTGCCAAGCATGGACGGCTCGTTTTAAATCACCCCACAGATTTTCAATGATATTCAAGTGTGGGGACTGGGATGGCCATTCCAGAACATTATACTTGTTCCTCTGCATAAATGCCAGAGTAGATTTTGAGCAGTTTTTCGGGTCGTTGTCTTGATGAAATATCCAGCCCCGGCTTAACTTCAACTTTGTGATTCCTGTCCATTATTCTCAAATATCTGCTGATATTGAGTGGAATCCATGCGACCCTCAACTTTACCGGCACTGGCCACACAGCCCCACAGCATGATTGAATCAAATTTTACTCTGGGTAGCAAGTGTTTGTTTTGGAATGCTGTGTTCTTTTGCCGCAATGCATAACACCCTTGTTATGACTAAATAACTCCATCTTGTTTATACAGCTTCTCCTTGTGCAAAGTTGTGCTGAATTGTTGAATGATGCACAGTGACACCATCTGCAGCAAGATGATGTTGTAGGTCGTTGAAGGTCTGTGGGCTGTTTTTGACCGTTCTCACCATCCTTCACCTTTGCCTCTCTGATATTTTACTTGGCCTGCCATTTCTGGCCTTAAGAAGAACTGTGCCTGTGGTCTTCCATTTCCTCACTATGTTCTTCACAGTAAAAACTGACAGCTTAACTCTCTGCGATAGCTTTTTGTAGCCTTCCCCTAAACCATAATGTTAAACAATCTATTTTTTCAGGTCATTTTCGAGTTGATTTGAGGCCTCCATGATGCCACTCTTGAAAGGAGAGTCAAAGAGAACAACAACTTGTAATTGGCCACCTTAAAAACCTTTTTTTATCATGATTGGATGCACTTGTCTATGAAGTTTAAGGCTTAATGAGCTCACCAGGTATCCAAAACAACAAAATGACAAGGGTGTCTAAATTTATGCACCTGTCTAATTTTGTTTTGATGCATATTGCACATTTTCTGTTAATCCAATGAACGTCAGTTATTTGATATATCAAAATGGAATTGCTGATCCAAACACCCAATTATTTATAAATGAAAATCATGGAATTTGTCAGGGGTGACTAAACGTTTGCATACGACTGTATATACATACAGTGCCTTGCGAAAGTATTCCGCCCCCTTGAACTTTTCGACCTTTTGCCACATTTGAGGCTTCAAACATAAAGATCTGAAACTGTAATTTTTGGAACTAATTTTATTGGATATTTCAAACTTTTTTAACAAATAAAAAACTGAAGAATTGGGCGTGCAAAATTATTCAGACCCCTTAATTTAATACTTTGTAGCACCACCTTTTGCTGCGATTACAGCTGTAAGTCGCTTGGGGTATGTCTCCATCAGTTTTGCACATCGAGAGACTGAAATTTTTGCCAACCAATTGAGGTTGGATGGAGAGCGTTTGTGAACAGAAGTTTTCAGTTCTTTCCACAGATTCTCGATTGGATTCAGGTCTGGACTTTGACTTTCTAACACCTGGATATGTTTATTTGTGAACCATTCCATTTTTAATTTTGCTTTATGTTTTGGATCATTGTCTTGTTGGAAGACAAATCTCCGTCCCAGTCTCAGTTCTTTTGCAGACTCCATCAGGTTTTCTTCCAGAATGGTCCTGTATTTGGCTCCATCCATCTTCCCATCAATTTTAGCCATCTTCCCCGTCCCTGCTGAAGAAAAGCAGGCCCAAACCATGATGCTGCCACCACCATGTTTGACGGTGGGGATGGTGTGTTCAGGGTGATGAGCTGTGTTACTTTTATGCCAAACATAATGTTTTGCATTGTTTGATTTTGGTTTCATCTGACCAGAGCACCTTCTTCCACATGTTTGGTGTGTCTCCCAGGTGGCTTGTGGCAACAATTTCTATGGTTATCTTTATGAAATGGCTTTCTTCTTGCCACTCTTCCATAATGGCCAGATTTGTGCAGTATATGACTGATTGTTGTCCTAAGGACAGACTCGCCAACTCAGCTGTAGATCTCTACAGTTCATCCAGAGTGATCATGGGCCTATTGACTGCATCTCTGTCTTCTCCTTGTATGAGCTGAAAGTTTAGAGGGACGGCCGGGTCTTGGTAGATTTGCAGTGGTCTGATACTCCTTCCATTTCAATATTATTGCTTGCACAGTGCTCCTTGGGATGTTTAAGCTTGGGAAATCTTTCTGTATCCAAATCCATCTTTACACTTCTTCACAACAGTATCTCGGACCTGCCTGGTGTGTTCCTTGTTCTTCATGATGCTCTCTGTGCTTTCAATGGACCTCTGAGACTATCACAGAGCAGGTGCATTTATACGGAGACTTGATTACACACAGGTGGATTCTATTTATCATCATTAGTCATTTAGGTCAACATTGGATCATTCAGAGATCCTTACTGAACTTCTGGAGAGAGTTTGCTGCACTGAAAGTAAAGGGGCTGAATAATTTTGCTTGCCCAATTTGTCAGTTTTTTATTTGTTAAAAAAGTTTAAAAATATCCAATAAATGTCGTTCCACTTCATGATTGTGTCCCACTTGTTGTTGCTTCTTCACAAAAAATTACAGTTTTATATCTTTATGTTTGAAGCCTGAAATGTGGCAAAAGTTCGAAATGTTCCAAGGGGCCGAATACGTTCGCAAGGCACTGTATACTGTATATCAGTGGTGGCTGCTGGTCTTTTAAAGAAGGGAAGCTCAATCATAAAAACTGTCAATTTATTTATACGTAAATTCTGCCCTATGTTCCTTTTCCAGAAAATGCTCTGTGACCCTATCGTACCAACTAGACATATTTTCCAGTGACTTGACCAGTGTCCTCTTAATGGCCAGCAGAGCTAGGCTGCTTAAATGGAAGTTAAGACTCCGTGGTCATTTCACATATTTCTGAGAAATCAGGCTGGCAATGAGAGAGCAGAGCGCAGCTCGTATTGGCCTCTGCCTACGTCATATGAATCATTGCTAGCTGGACAGAGCCTGGCATATAATGAGCACAGTTTCATCAGAATCCTGCTTTAGGTTTTGTATAACATAGCAATTCCTACATATGTGTTTTTAAAAGACCTCTTCCGACAACATTAAGTATTATTTCAGCTATCAATTCAACCTGTACATTGCTCTTTAACTTTAAACTAAAGCATTCCTGGTGTTTTTGTCACATTAAATAGCCTGTTTACTGATTATATACCAAACAACTAATCAAAGCTGATAATAGGGCCCCCTGCTCCACCGGACACGGGGCCCCCTGCTCCGCCGGACACGCGGCCCACTGCTCCGCCGGACACGCGGCCACCTGCTCCGCCAGACACGGGGCCCCCTGCTCCACCCGACATGGTGCTCCCTGCTCCGCCTGACCCTGGGCCCCCTGCATGGCCTGTCCCTGGGCCCACCATTCCACCTGACCCTGAGGCCGCTGTTCCACCTGACCCTGAGCCCGCCGTTCCACCTGACCTTGGGCCCACCGTTCCACCTGAAACTGAGCCCCTTATTCCACCTAACCCTTGCCCACATCCCAACATGCTGTCCTGGGATGGAAGGTGGGCAGGCGACCTCCGGCGGCACCTCCGCCTGGGTGAGTACCTTGGTGGGTGTCCTGACTGTTGTGGGGTGGGTTTTTGGCCCCCCTGCTCTCCCTTTTGGTCTGACCTCCCCAATGTGGAGTTTTTTTGGGGGGGGGGATTATGTCACACCATGCCCTGTAGTTGGCAGAGGTAGACATGAACTGAGATATGGACTCCTTCATTATCAGTGAATTGTGTATGTTTAGTTATTTTAGTATTACTGAGTAAATACATGGTTGAGTTCCATTTATATGTATATATGTTATTATTATTATTATTATTTAGTGCAATGCACGGTGTTTCAGTTTGTAATTAATTTAATTGAATTTAAGTTCTATGACACCTCTCCCTTAGTTTGGCTGTTGTATGGACGTTGTGAGAAGTGAGTCGCCTTAGTTCGCTGTTTGATGCTCGAGTGTTTGTTTCTATATGTTATTTAAACTCAATACCCTGTGCGTAAAAGCGTCCCGTGCTGCTGTTAAGAGTGTATACTCTATACTCTATGTGTATATACAGGTCCTTCTCAAGAAATTAGCATATTGTGATAAAGTTCATTATTTTCCATAATGTAATGATAAAAATTAAACTTTCATATATGTTAGATTCATTGCACACCAACTGAAATATTTCAGGTCATTTATTGTTTTAATACTGATGATTTTGGCATACAGCTCATGAAATCCCAAAATTCCTATCTCTAAGAATTAGCATATTTCATTTGACCAATAAAAGAAGTGTTTGTAATACAAAAAAAGAAAAAGTCAACCTTCAAATAATTATGTTCAGTTATGCACTCAATACTTGGTTGGGAATCATTTTGCAGAAATGACTGCTTCAATGCGGCGTGGCATAGAGGCAATCAGCCTGTGGCACTGCTGAGGTGTGATGGAGGCCCAGGATGCTTCGATAGCGGCCTTAAGCTCATCCAGAGTGTTGGGTCTTGCGTCTCTCAACTTCCTCTTCACAATATCCCACAGATTCTCTATGGGGTTCAGGTCAGGAGAGT
>JACXGM010015660.1:0-21106 GCA_016801145.1 Umbra pygmaea | reverse complement strand
AATATTTTGAGGAATGTTTCATTTACACATTACGTGTTGTCTTTCTTAACACTGTATTGCACCTCGCGTGAACTGAAAAATCGATTCCTGAGCAATCGATGACAACACATTCAGCACCTTCCCTTGGGACAGCGCCTTGTAACGTCGCACTTAAGAGGTAGCTTAAGTGCGACGTGATAAGAAGCTTCTAAGGGAGACTCCGGGGAACACACTTACGAACGTAAACAACTTCTGTAAGATATATCTTTTAGAGTCTCCTTAGCGGGCTAAGAGTGAACGTTATCGGGGAACCGGGCCCAGGGCAATTAGTCTACATCTAATTTGATGGGGGTCAGTAAGGGACCTGGATAATGAATGGGGGGTACTGGCCCAAAAATGGTTGAGAACCACTGCAGTTGAATGAAACGTGTAGGAAATGTACTGAAATAGTAGCAGCTAAAAAAAAAAGAAAATAAATTGTAAAATATAAAGACAGTGATGTTAGTAACCAGCAGAGAAGCAAGATAATATAGCCTATTAAATACACAGGGATGTGAGCCAGTCCAGCTAATAATGTTTGTGAAATAATGAAAAGAAAGTTCATGAAATAATGATAATTTGTGTGAAAAACAATGTTTGTTTTTCGCAAAGAAAACCCTAAAATCTGGCAGCCCAACTGCTTTTGGTACATAAAATATACATTTTGTATGATAAATGTCAGTTGTGTGGTTTCAAACATACATTTGCGAACTAGGCTATGCCGATGTGAAAGGGGGGAGTGGCTTATAGTCTGTGAAAGCTGTGAAGTTTACCTGCGGTAGCACAATGTTGTTCCAGTGTACAAGAGCAACTGTGTCACTGGATTCACTGAATTCATTGGAAATAATCTTTTTTTCCACAAATTTCAAAATATCAAAAGGATAAATAATGAACATTTAAACATGTTTATGTTCTCAAGTTGCCTTCTAGAATGAGATAAAAAAGAAAATATACAAATTATAAAATAGGTTTGAGGTTTATATGTTAATATAGTATCTGGGAGATTAAGAGTCTTTGCAAATCCCCTTTGCAGGGATTTATATTTATAATCCTAAAGTGTCTCCAGTAGTAGTAAAATGATCAAAATGGTAAACTGAGGGGTGAAATAGCATTCTTGTCTCAGCTAACAAGAGAGAGACTGTTGTACTTTCTTTATTTTATGACAGCTATTTCAAGTAAAATATTCAGTATAACCAATGCTGTGTAAGTACTATTGACTTAATAACACATTAAGGAATACATAAATTAATAAATCAATCAATGAAATATGTAGCACTCTAATTGATTGTGTCACTTAGATTAATGTGGTGGCTGGAATTCTATGGTATTCTAAATTAAATATTAGCCAGCTAATTAAAGTCAGGGTATACTGTATGCATACTGTATGTTCAAACTACAGTACTCCAAAGCTGTTTGTTTGGTCATTTATAGTCTTTCAAAGTTATACATATTATGCATATTGTCATTAATTTGACTTTCTGATCCACTTCTGTTTTTTGTCCCATTGTTACAAAGAAGTGGATAAAGTTTGAAACATTGTGGCACTGCAAGTACAATATACTCACATACACCATTTAACATGTATAGTATTTGAGCAGTACCCAAAAAAGTATCTAGATTTGGCCTTAAACTGAAAAATCTATTATTCTATCTTTGTGAAAGTTAGCTTTCCCTAATTGCTCAATGGTAGCCTTAAAACTCCCTGGCTGTGACCACAATGTGATTGCCTCATTGAGAGTAATAATAAGACAGATATAAACATATGGGCAAATATAGACACAATTGCATATGCATGATTATTATAAACTGTTGAAATCAACACTGATGGCCAGGATACTTGTACACTCTATGGCAAAAACAAGATGTTGGTCTGTGTCTGTTAGAATAGGCACTGATGTTTGATGAGAATTTCTGGCTCACAATCACCATTCCAATTCATCCCAAAGGATTTCAATGGGGTTGAGGTCGGGGCTGTCCACATGTTTTTGGTCATATAGTGTATGTATTTCATCTTTGGGGTACTGAAGGGACCAGCTATGAGTGTTTTTCAGTTCACTTTTTTAATGTTCTAGTCTATGAATTGTAGCCCACACAGCTCTGGAACAAATTAAGAGACTGCAACATCATCAGTATCTCTGATTTTACTATTGATAGCTATGTGTTTGTGTGAAATTTTTGTTTATTTCATCAACTATTGGCAACATCTCTTCCAAATTCTAAATAACAATATTGTCATTGAGCATTTATTTGCAGAAAATGACAACTGGTCAAAATAACAAAAAGTTATGAAGGGTTGTCAGACATCGAATGACGCAAAGATAAAAAGTTCATATTAATTCTTAAAAACATCCAAGGAAGAGTTCAGAAATCCATATTTGGTGGAATAATAATATTTGTAATAATAATTGGCTTTCTTGCACCTGGGCATGCTCTCCACTAGTTTTTCACATTGATGTTGGATGAATTTATGTCAATCGTGGCACAAATACTCAAGCAGCTTGACTTTGTTTGATGGCTTGTGACCGTCCATCTCCCTCTTGATCACGACCCAGATGTTTCAATGGGGTTAGTTTAACCTCTTAAGGATTGGGCTCTGATTGTGATATTCTGCCTGAAAACATACCCAAAGTTAACCTCTTGTTACACTGGACCCGAAGCAAGGAGAAACATATTTTTTATATTTTTGCAGAAGAATATTCAGTGGTCTCTGTTTTTTTTCCAAAGCTGTTTATTAAATTCTTCCGCTTTTTTCCCCTCAGGGAGTGCATACAGAGAATGCATGGAGAATGGAACTTGGGCTGAGAAGAGCAACTATTCCAATTGTGAGCCCATTTTGGAGGAAAAGGTTGGTATTTGTGATATTGGCTATTTAGATTGAACCCTACTGTATCTTTATTATGCAACTAACCTGCTAGTGACAATGTTAGAAACAAGAACCACATACACAGATGAACGCGTTACCTTGGATCTTCACCAGGATTGATTTGTTACACTAGAGACGTAAATAGGTGCTTGTGTGGAGGCAGCATAATTGGTTTACTCACATCCTAAATCAATATCACGAACAAGAGTTAGTGAGATTTTTAAAACCAGAATTTGACCAATTTTAGAATTTTCAATTACAGAAATCTCAATTTATAGCCTGATGAGAAACTATAGCAACACATGTTTCAAAGCAAACCTGCTACTTACTAGGTTATTGTGATCTTAGACTTTCCTGCTGATTAAAGATATGTCTTTTTCAGCAATCCCATTGTTTCCCATCAGTATGTTCTGCTCCATTAATGACAAGGTGGTTTAGTGTTATAGGCATCTGAGTGTTGTCTATAAGACCAACAGTTGAATCCCCCAACACCAAAGTGAAAGCATTGTCGTTTTGTCCGTGAGCAGGACAGGTTCTCCTAATTGCTCCCAGGTTGTTGCTGCAAATAAAATGTGTTTCTTAGTCAATTTTTTTGGTTAAATAACTGTAAAATAATGAACCCAATTGACAAACTGTATTATCGGACCTCATATAGTTTAGAACATTCAAATGATTTTCAATTTGAATGTTTATAATTTTCTGAGCTACTAATCATATATGTACAATCCTGCCCACAATCTTAACCAACTTAAGACATAGTGGAAGACATGGTGGTTTTTCTTTAACTGCTGTACAAAGTATGTGTATGGTTTTGCGAATTTTAGGAGCTGAATGTTTCCTCTACAATTTGGTTGATGCTGAACAATTTAGCAATTAATCCCTGAGAATTTTGTCCCACAATGAATCAATTTTGATTGTGTTTGTTGCATTCCCTTGTCATCAAGCAGTCCATGTACTGTAATCAAGGAGGAGTTTCACAGATTTGCTGGGGCAGTGGGCTGTGGTCACTTAATTGCCAACAACGCTGTAATGCCAAACTAATTAACCAAATTGACAAATATAAAAAATTATAAAACTGACAAAAGGCTTAATCCATGCCAGATCTTATAACATATCTTATAACATTGGTGCTATATTTCATGTGTCACATATTCCCCTTCAAAATCCTTTGGAATACATGGAGGGAGGTAGTCAATAGAACATTTTTAACAACATAAATGTGAAGGTACTGTATAACTCTTGAATAGTATAGGATACACTTTCACCAAACAATTAAACTCAATTATCTGTGTTGACCTGTGGGACATGTCAGATTATGGGTTACAATTTCCTCTAGACTAGAGGCTCAAGGGCAAGATGACATTTTAATTAATAATAATGAACTGCTATGCTAGCATGTTTATCTTTTACTGCAGGGGTCTTTTTTCTCCCATGTTGCATAGGCTACATTCACTGTCACTTTTCCCTAACAAAAGCTGTTAGCTAGGCCAAAAAGGATCCTGTCACTTCACACTTACATGTATACTCTACATTGTTTTTGCCAGACACCCATTCTGCGTTTTGCAGTGGGGGCTTTATTATGTTTATTGGTAGGCAATTTTTTATTGTTTCATGTTCTAGACTTAATAATATGCTCATGAAATACTATATCTGTATTTTTTATATCATTACAAGAGTAACATTTTTAATAATACCTGAACATAAAAGTTGTGTGATCAACCACATCTTCGCTTAGTCAATTTGTTTCAACCAAAATCGGTTGTTCCAGAACAAAGGGATCCCACACTCCTTCTGACTATGTGTGATCACTGTGCAGTCAGAATACACAATACTAACATTAGCTAGCCATCTCTTAAGAGCAACTCTGTGTTTGGGAATGCAAAGTAAATCACAGGCTCACACACTGATTTCAGGTCATAAAAACATAACAAATTACCAATTGTGGATTAATTTGTTTAGCTCAATCTCTGTACTTGTTAAATTATGATATATCTTTTTTCACTTATCCTTCTGGACCAGTGCAGTGTACATTTTACTTCAATTATTATTTTTACTTGTCTCGGATAAGCGTTAATGTAAAACCCTAAGGTGAACTTAAAGAAGTGACCGGTGAGCGTATATGTAATATAATGAAAACTTTAAATATATATGATTGAATTATTACACTATAAGATATGTATAGTCCAGACAAAATGTTCATACCATTTGTCATGATGCCACAGTATAACATTGCTCCCCCTGGACTGATCGGGGTGTGGTGAGGCAATCTAACCACAGCCCGTTACATAGTCGGTCTGCTTTTTAGTTTCACCCAGACATCTGGTGTGTTTGTTTCATTGTGTTAGGTGTCATGTTTGTATAGGTAATCTAAAGTGTTTTGTTCCTTTTATTTTCGCCTTGTGTATTGGCTTATAATAAACACAGTGTATTTTGTTATTGACCTTCGCTGTTGTCTCCCTCCTGCACCTGCACACTGGCCGTGACACACAGATTGAACATTGTGGATAATTCATTTTCCTAGTTGTTATGTAAAAGGACTGTCAATTCCTTTAAACGTGAGACCCATGCAATGCTGCGTGGCTATCGTTTCTGTCACTTGCTAGCTAGTCTTGGTTTAACGCAGAAATGTATTCATGTGCAAATGGAATAGTTTTATTGATACATTTACAAATCCTGTCCACAAGAGGTTACTTCCTAGTTAACTTACCATGTAATTCAGACCAGTCAAACAAGGAAATGAAATGACAGTGATTTGCTGCATACTTGTTAGAAATTCCTTCCCTGGCACAGTGTGCACTAATCACACTGCAGACAGGCACACACTGAGGCGATACCAGATTAAATGCTCTAGAAACAAGAGGATAGCAAATGAATGGATGAATACAAAAGATTAATTAAATTACATAAAGATTAAGAAATTATTGTACGGTATAGTGATCCTTTTCAATTTAAACTGTTTAGCAGGAAGAGGTGTTTCTGTGACGGCCAATGCAAAACAATTGGGATAGCTGATACACCTTGAGGATCCATACAAACAATTTTATATTAAACACTTCATGGCACAATCATCTTTGTATTACTAACATAACTATGTCTGAAAATGTTGAATTACCATAATCCTCAATAATAGAGCAATTTTGCAAGATAGGATATTCAAGGACATCCACACCACAAGTGAACAAATCATTGACATGTTTTGAGTCATTTATTTTTTTATAATTGTGTTGTTTTTAATTTTCTCAATTTTGTTTCAATTTCAATTTAATGTAATATCTTACTTCCACAGCAATAGTTTTATTTGTGTAATGTTTTTATTAAGGTTGAGAGTAGTATGAACAAACAAATGCACATTATGTTTTTACCCTCCCATACACCATCCACCCCCACTCAACAGTGCATTCCTCCCACCAAACATGACCCCTCATCCCCCCACCAACACCCAACCTGCCACACACATAACATCCCCCCAGCCATACATACCCCGACATACACAGAAAGCCTAAAGCAAATGAAGAAAAAACATAAAACACACAAAACAGAACATGATAAAAACATAAGCACAGACATTAAAAAGACCCAATAGTGTAGTCAAAGCAACATTGTCTGCATGTTTGGGGTCAAATGAGAGTAAGTCTTCCAAAACACCAAGAACAGCTATCAGGGGACAGGGGAACAGGTGAATATGAAGTGGATGATAGATTCCCTGTCAGCTTAGGAAAAAGGAAAACACATATGATAAATGTGACACAAGGAGGTATGATATCTGTCACAAACCTCAATAGATTCAATTTCAGACAGTCTGGACTTGGAGAAGTTAACTCTATGAACCACTAAAAACTGTATAAGTCTAAGATGTAGTTGAACTAACTCTGTGTATAGCCTCACCCCACCGATCCTCTGTGAGTTCAACACCCATTGTCTGCTACAATAGTTGTTTTTTTTACAGTTGATTGTCCCACATCCATTTATTTTTTGGATATAAAACCTCTGCATTCATTAACAAAAAAAAAAGTTGACACCCGACAAATCTTCATGCTGTCATTAAACAGTGGCTCTATTTTAATATATAATGGCATTTTACCTTTCAGTGACACAGCTACTCCTACTTTATATTTCAAAAGCAGCATCTTACAATAATATTAATTCAATACAGCTCTGGTTTATAGAAATACAATATAACTATGGAAATATAATATAGCCTAACCTTTTTAAAAATTTGTTTATTTCTGTATACTATATACTAAACATTCTGTTTATAATTATGTCCTTTGAGATTTTGAATTAGAACCTGTGCTATCTTCTCTGCAGAGAAAATACCCATTGCACTATAAGATTGCATTGATCATCAACTACCTAGGCCATTGTATTTCTGTGGGAGCTCTTGTTGTGGCCTTCATTCTCTTCTTATGCTTAAGGCAAGTACAGAAATAGTACCCTTCTTAATGTATCTACAGTAAATGCAACCTTTTACCAAACACTGAGTGAAATGTATTCAAACTGCAGGGCTGCCCTCCCATTAACTCACTTAATGTGAAATGAAGAGACACTCAACTGAAAATGCATGCATGGAGTCCTTTGCTAATAATATATATCATACTTATTTGAATCTAGGTTTTTGCTTTTTAGAAATGTCAATGTGTTTTAACCTGTAGAATACGAAAAAATACACAGTATATGTCCAAAATTATGTGGACACTCCCACTAATTGTTGGGTTCAGGTGTTTGAGCCACACCCGTTGTTCATAGGCAATGGTGTAGAAAGAAGGTCCAGACCATGTACTTATACAAAAGCTTTCAAACATTTGGGTTCACCCATGAATTTACATGTGTTGTGATAGAAATTGATATCTTCATACACTAATGTGGCAATACATGATAAGAAATTATCATCAAAACATGACTAATTCAGATGAGCTAAAAGACTTCATCACTAGGACACTGAAATAATGACTGCAAAGAAAGTGGCTTTTTTTTTCAAATTGCATTTGAATAATTTTTAAAAAATCAGTCATTTTTCAACAATGATAGATACTTGCAACATTGGTAAGGTTTTGTATATATATATATATACCTTCTCAAACTTTTTGAGAAGGTCACAAGTATTGGTCTCCACAAAGTTTGCTTCTTCATTTATCTCAGATCTATGTCAGTTTTTACTGTGGTACACTGAAGTATAATTACAAGTATTTCATAAGTGTCAAAGGCTTTCATTGACAATGACATTCAGTTTATGCAGAGTCAATATTTGCAGTAGTGACCCTCCTTTTTTCCAATCTGCCCTGGCGTGCTGTCAATTAATTTCTGTGCCACATCCTGACTGATGGCAGCACATTCTTGCAAAATCAATGCTTGGAGTTTCTCAGAATATGTGGGTTTTTGTTTGTCCACCTGCCTCCTTGGGGATAGACCACAAGTTCTCAATGGGATTAAGGTCTGGGGAGTTTCCTGGCAATCCAACCAAAATGCAATGTTTTGTTCCCTGAGCCATTTAGTTTTCACTTTTGACGTATGGCAGGGTGCTCCATCATCCTGGAAAAGGCATTGGTCATCACCAAACTGTTCATGGATGTTGGGAGAATTGGTCTCTGAGGATATGTTGGTACTATTCTTTATTTATGGCTGTGTTTTTCAGCCCAGACATGAATGGTCTCAGGATGCTTTACTGTTGGCATGAAACAGGACTGATGGTACAGATGTCACACAATAAAGTGGCGAAAAGTGGCGCACTTTGGCCAAGTGAATTAAAGTTTGGTGGCAGTTTAAAAAAACAATACAACAAATGGCCACCAGGTGGCTCCAGGGTGCACATTCATCCAAATAATTTCCCTTAAACATGTACACCACAGATTATTTTATCATTAAAACAACTACATTCTGAAGTTAAATGTATTATTTGTAGCTATTTAGTCATTAATCTATTGTCCTACAATATAATTGTCTCATGTAAGCTGCCTACTGTATATTTTAAATACCTTTTCATTTTACGATATCCTACACAGTCTAAACAGTTAAACTCAACTCAAAAACATGTTGAATTCATACGGTCATGATGGTGTAGTGAAAACGACTAAGGTCTGTTAACCAGGCGGACAGGTTTCGAGTACAGCCCACCACCAATGTATATTTATGGTGTTACAGTACATTAATCATACACTGCTCGTTACTTCTTTTATTTTTATTAAAGATCGCTATTGTTCATTTTGTTAATCTAAAACTAGTAATGGGTACATCTATTAATCATACACTGTTCGTTACTGCTTTCATAAACTACTGTAGTAATAGGCACATCATAAACTAGTAATTGGTACAGTACATCTATTACTGATTGTAATAATTGTGACCAGATCGACTTTGATAAACTATCGTGAATTTTATTGTTACAGTATTTTATAGTTACAGTATTGTATGACGACTTAAAAACATTGTTTTTTACCCATTTTTGTCCCGCAAAGTAAAACTGTACGTTGATATACTGAGTAAATAGTTAAAATTACGGTACGAGAAGCACCACTTTATCATGTGACATCTGTAGTGCTCAGTGGTAGTGTCTTCTCCGGACAAGGTGTTTTCTGGATGGCTTAGCCTCACTGTGTGTGCAGATGCACTCACACCTGCCTGCTGCCATTCCTGAGCAAGCTCTGCATTGCTTGTGCCCCAATCCTGCAACTGAATCATTTTTAGGAGACGGTCCTGGCGCTTGCTGGACTTTCTTAGGTGCCCTGACACCTTCTTCAGCAATATCCTTGCCTGTGAAGGCCTGTGAAGAACTTTTTGTGCAAAGCAATAATGATGGCACATGTTTCCTTGCAGGTAACCATGGTTGACAGAGGAAGAACAATGATTTTGAGGACCACCCTCCTTTTAAAGCTTCCAGTCTGTTATTCTTTCTCAATCAGCATGACAGAGTGATCTCCAGCCTTGTCCTCATCAACACTCTCACCTGTGTTAATGAGACAATCACTTACATGATCGCAGCTGGTCCTTTTGTGGCAGGACTGAAATGCAGTGGAAATGTTTTCTTTTGGGATTAAGTACATTTACATGGAAAAGAAGGACTTTGAAATTAAATGCAATTAATATGATCACGCTTCATGAGTATATGCAAATGGCCATCGTCAACACTAAAGCAGCAAACTTTGTGGAGACCAATACTTGTGATATTCTCCCAACTTTTGACCACGACTGTATATATCTTTTTCTTTATAATGAATTTCAATTAAAAACATTCAGATTTCGTGGTGAAACCAAACCTTAGTTTAAACACTAGTGTACTGTACATGGACACATACATAAACCTTTTCCAACAATTCACACCACTGCTCACACATGCATAAAATCAAGCTCATAGTTATGAAATCTCTACAGAGCAACATTGGCAGTAAAATGGGTCATACTGAAAATCTCAGTGACTTTAAACGTGGCACTGTCATGGGTTGCCACATTTGCTGCAAGTCAGTGTAAAGCATGCCACCACTGGAGATGAATCATGCTTCACTATTAAGCAGTCTGATTGACAACATACCAGGAGAACACTACCTATCAGAATACATAGTGCCTACTGTAAAGTTTTGTGGAGGAGGGATAATTGTCTGGGGCTGTTTTTTGGGGTTTAGTCTAGGCCACTTAGTTCCAGTGAAGGGTCCCTCTAATGCTACAGGATACATAGACACTTAAGAATATTGGGTGCTTCCAACTTTTGGGCAACATTTTTGGGCGGCCTTTCCTGTTGCGGCATGACTCTGCTTCTGTGGACAAATTGCGGTCCATGAAGACTCAGAACTTTAGTGGCCTGCACAGAATCACCTTAGGGGTGATTTAGAACAGCACTTGTGACACAGGCCTTCTCATCCAACATGAGTGCCTGACCTCTCAAAATGCTCTTTTGGCTGAATGGGCAAAATGTCCCACAGACACACTCCAAAATCATGTGGAAAGCCTTCACAGAGCAGCAGCAGCTGTTATAGCCACAAAGGAGCACGGGGGGATTCCATGTTAATGCCTGTGGTTTTAGAATGTCCAACAAGCTCATATACAAGTGATGGTCAGGTGTCCACATACTTTTGGCCATATCGTCTATATCAATTTCAAAGTTCTAGTAAACTGCACCATAGAATAAATTGTGGTTGCCTACTATATGTTTTGATTTTACATCTGTGTGTAAATCATTGTTTCAATTTTATCTGTAGGAGCATAAGATGCCTTCGAAATATAATCCATTGGAACTTGATTACAACCTTTATTTTAAGGAATGTAATGTGGTTCCTACTTCAGTTGATTGACCACAATGTACATGAGAGCAATGAGGTAACAACTATTTGATTATTTATGTAAATAATTGACTGTTATGCTTTTTATTGCACTAATAAGTACATTTTGTATTCTTTCTACAGCCTTGGTGTCGCCTTATAACAACGATATATAACTACTTTGTGGTGACCAATTTTTTCTGGATGTTTGTTGAAGGATGCTACCTGCATACAGCAATTGTGATGACATATTCAACGGACAAGCTAAAGAAATGGGTCTTCTTGTTCATTGGTTGGTGTAAGTTCACGCTAATTAATTTTTTCTTACCTCATTAAGAGTTTCAGTACAAGTACTATCAGACTTTTAACAAATGATTAATTTCAATTATGGAACTTGCTTATCCTCTTATTTCCCTGGTGGCGGTTCAAAAGTAGGCTCACTAATGATCACATAAGCGCTAAATGCAAAGCCCAAAACAGATTTCTTTTGTACGGTACAATCGTAATATGCAGATGTTCACCGAAATGCATGAATTAAAAAAATCACCTTATTCGTACACTTCAAAAAATGTGTTTAATAAGAAAAAAATGTTTTTGTCCTGCTCAATGCAATCATAAAGTATATTCCATCTTGTCATTATAGGTTGAGTCCTACTAATTTTCCTTTGGTACAAAGAGTGATATTTTATATCCAGAAACAGGATACAGTTGTTGTTAAGTATCCTATGGGGATTTCTTTGTGCCACCTGAGAAGGTTGCTAGTTCCAGTGAGATTAATGAGAGCAAGATCACTTGTTTTGAACAGATTTGTCATCATTATAGTTTATTGTTGATACAGAAGAGGAACATCACTCTCCATATATCCTTTTCCATGTAGAGACAACATGTCTAGGGACATGATCATGAGGGCTTGGCTACACACTTGAATGTCTGGCTGAGATCTTGTTTTCACTTCAGCAGGAGGAGGAACAAACCCTGCTTGAAGCATCCCTTTCTTTATGGAAATCAATATTAAATTCCATTATATCATATTATATATTATATATATATATACATATACATTTAACACGAAATGTGTTGGAGCAATATTAACACTAATTGTTTTGTCCCTTATTCATAATTTTAAGAGTAGCCTATGGTGATTTGTCTATGTCTCATTGGGAATTCGGCAGAAAAATTAGAGATTTTGAAATGTTGTTTGGTTTTCTCCTATTGAACATACACTTGTGTCATTTCGTTTTAAGACGGCTTTGCAGGTCGCCTGAGCGCGCATGAATGAAATTCATGTCAGCACCTCCATGCATTGAACTAGCTCCCCCTTAGCACCTTCAGTGAAAAATGTCTGGCGCCGCCGCTGGTGTTACCTCATACCGCTTAGTCCTGTGTTATTGGACTAAAGTTAGCATTGTAGAGTATTGTTGTTTGTTTGGGCATCAAAGTTGCTCAGTACAGTAGAGGCCGATGTCAGCTTAGGTGTTCTTTATTTTTAGAGGGTTCAAATAAAGTACAAGAACGCAACTCCCTGCTGTGGTCTCCAATGTCTCCACATCAACACCAAAATTCATGACAACAATGTACATGTTATGTACCAAAACAAATTAATTTGGCTTCCAGATTTTCTGGTTTTCTATGTGAAGGAACATTTGTTTTTCATGCAAATGATCATTATTTCTCAAAGTTCTATCAAACGCATTCATCTGCCGAGATCCATATGACGTTATGCCGTAGCACTCGAGCTAGCTCGACCCTGCTCTCCACGAGTCAGAGAGCTACCTGATGAGCAAGACAGTGAAATAATTACTTCAAGTGATTTAGGAGCATAGACAAATTATAGAATTTTGTCATTGTTCCCCTTTAAATATGCAGTCCACGATTTTTGCCAGTGGTTGTAAGTGTAGTGCTATTGAGCTATAACCATGTATGTAATAAGAGAACTGGATGGCGCCTTCGGCATGAAGCCCCGTTCATTCCAATGAAAGTTGCTCAAAAGCGATGATGCAAATATGGAGTGCCAAAATAACAGGATCATCCGAGTTGTGCGGCCCAACAGACATGCACACTAGTAACAGGTTGTTTGTGTTGTCATAGCAACCAGTAGCAACACTGCACGTTCATCGTGCCTAGTTTAATAACTCTGGAATTCGCCTACTAGAGATGTTAAAAAAATATTAAACCTGACGTTTTAAACAAGGACCCTTTAAGTGGGCTGGTAAGTTGATGTACCACCAAAATGATTATCCGCTGCAATATAAAGTTTTTTTAAACATGCAAGTCTATGGGAAGAATTATTTTTGGGCCGCATGGGGTGCAGTTCTACCGTTGACTGCTAAGCCCATGGTTGCTTCAACTTCTATGATAGTCTTTCTACTTAGAGAGTATGTACATATTAAAAGCACATTACACACCCAGGACAAATTGCGAGGTTTAAAACATTACTTTGTTAAAGATGCACTATGTAACTTTACATTCATTTTTCCGAATTTTACGCATATCATTTTTATTTTTTATATACAGCTCTGGAAAAATCGTCAGTGTCTCGGAACAATACAGGGACAATGTAAAACCTTAAAGAGAAGATGCCCAGGCCTTTTTTCTTCTTTGGAGCATATTTTAGCTTGAACCTTGGGTCCAAGGCACAGGCCATGTCAAGTAGCTCTTGTGTTGCTGTGTCACTCTATTTGTCATTGAGATAGTCTACTATCTTCTGTTTGATGCTTTTGGCAAGGTCCGTGTCATCCTCCTTCACTTCCAATATTGAGTTGCTAAAGAGGTGGAGGGTTGGTTGCACAGAAGACACACTTACATATTTCTCTCCAGAAAGTGTGTCTGTGAAGTCAACCAGAGGGCTAAGTGACTTATTGATGGCCTTCAGTACATCAATGTCCTGCCAAGAAAGGATGAGCTTTAGGTTTCTAGTAAGGATCTGGGCGATGTCCTTTTGCTGTTCAAGGACCCTGTCAATCATGGCCTGCCTGTATCCCCAACTGGTTGGATCATTCTGTCTCTTCAACTTCAATACACAATAGCGAGACACAGGGTCAGCAGCAGGCCGCGCCCCTTCCGGAGGCCAAGTGGAGCCTGTGCCCGAAGCACTGGAGCCTCATCCATCCATTTACCTCAGCCGCCAGCTTTACTTTGGAGGCATTGTAAGTATTGACGCAGGTGAACATTTCCTCTTTTAAATCTCATGCATCCATAGCTTCCCTTTGCCCATGGGCAATGTATTTACCTGTGTGGTCTTCAGGAAAAAATGCAGTTTGTAAACATTTTGTGTTCAAATTGAAATGCATTGTTCGGCTAGACCATAGGTCAGTAGTGGTGGCGAAGTACTCTGCCTTTGCCACCTCATAGCCACTTCTACACGGCATTTCACACATAAAGCCGAAAAAGCAACTCTGGTAAAATTATAACGCTTGTCCAAAGTAAGCACCAACTTTCTAAAGCTGTCGTATTGAACTGTGCTAATGGGGCACATGTCTTCGGCTAGAAAGTATGCAACAGCATGTGTTATGTTGTTGGCCCTCTCCGAGGTTGACAGATATGGAGTTGCACTGTAAAGTGCATCTATAATAGATGATTGCGTTGCAGACGATGTCGTTCGGGTTGTAGCTCTACACTTCTCATTCTGATTCTTTAGTATTAGTTGGTCATGCGTGACTTTGTGCTTATATTTCAGGTGGTTTAACAACATTTTTGGTGTTACCTAATGATACAGACACCACGGTGTATCAAATCTTGCACATAATGTGTTTCTGCTCCACGTCGGATTCCTCAAATCCGAACTGTTCCCAGACAACGGAATTTACTCTCCCCTTCTTGCTCACCAAATGCTGCTTTTCTCCCTCTGGCAACTTCATTCGTGCGGGTTTTTAAATGCCACCCGATACCACAAACAGGACCTCGCTGACAGTATTGGCTGAGTGAGTTTAGCCTTCTGGAGGGGTGAAAGTGCGCGTGTGCATCATTCGAACACAGGACAAAATAAGTGTTTACTTGCAAAACGTAATGTGCTAAATAAAAATAAAATCTCGATTAAATTGTTTTTGTGATTGTTAGGATCTGAAATTTAAATCACAATCAAAATTCGATCAATTGCACAGCCCTTATGCAATTACAAGAAATTGCTGTTTGGGAATAGTGAAAGCCTCAGCTAGAGGAAAAAAGATCTGGTAGCTGTTGTATTATACATAGAAGAAAAATAAGTTTTATTTATATACTGCCTTTCCATAGCTCAAGGTCATTTGACATTGTACATTACAATACATTTAGACACTCAGACATACAGTCACATGGATAAATGTAGTCATATTATTCAAAATGCATGTTAAATAGATATGTTTTTAACTGGGTCTTGAATATAGCCACGGATGAGGTATTACGTAGTGTGAGAGGTAGCAATATTAAATGACCTTTCACCTACAGTAGACAACCGGAAAGGAGGGATGGACAATAAACCAAGTTTGTCTGATCTTAGGGACCGGGCAGAGCGGTAAGGGTACAGTCAGACAGGTATTGAGGAGCAAGACCATTTAAGGTATTGCTTCTAACATTTAAAACATTAAAGTGGATGCGTGATGCCCCAGGTAACCAACAATAATGGTCATGAAGTAAAGGAGTAACATGAGCAGAACGCCTAGTGGAGGTGAGCACTTTTACTGTCGATTTTTGAACATACTGTAGTCTTGCAATGAGTTTTTTGGGAAGACCAAGAAATAAGGCATTGCAATAGTCCAGGCGTTTCAGCATCAGCTAAAGTGAGAGAAGATCATAGACGAGCAATATTACGAAGATGGAAAAAATAGTTTTAAAGAGAAGAGATATGAGAGCCAAAAGATAGAGTTGAATCGAATAAGATATAGGAAAACCAAGGTAGAATTTTGCTGTTGTCCTTAGATAAATTCATTTCAAACCACGTGAATGAGTTTCTGAAACCATAACACGTTTTAATCATATAACAGATTATGGTCAATAAGATCAAAGGCTGCACTGATCAAAAGACTACTTTTTGGTAGAATGTTTTTTATATAAAAACCTGCAAACTGGTGGTATGCAGATAAGTCAGCTTTTGGAACCAGTAAAGGCTGCTTTACAAATTGTAGGCAGCAGAATTATCTTAGTTCACTTCCTGTTAGGGCAAAAAAATAGTTCTCCTGGCATTATTAAAAATATTCCATATAGGAGTGGACATGTTTAAAACCTGAGCAATATTCTACATATATTGTACATACCATAACATGTGGTATATCATGATGCATAGCAATGTTCGTACATCACTGTCCTTCCATTAGTTTACAGGTTTTATTTGGCATGTCCTGCCTTAGTCTGTCCACTTTATCAGTGAAATGGTCATTAAAATAATTGACTACATCATTAAGTCTCGGAATAAATAAAAAAGCTTGAATCATTTCAAATTGGTTTCTTGAACATGACAATGAGTTCACTGCACTAAAATGGCCCCCACAGTCACCAGATCTCAACCCAATAGAGCATCTTTGGGATGTGGTGGAACTGGAGCTTCGTGCCCTGGATGTGCATCCCACAAATCTCCATCAACTGCAAGATGCTATCCTATCAATATGAGCCAACATTTCTAAAGAACGCTTTCAGCACCTTGTTGAATCAATGCCACGTAGAATTAAGGCAGTTCTGAAGGCGAAAGGGGGTCAAACACAGTATTAGTATGGTGTTCCTAATAATCCTTTAGGTGAGTGTACACAATGCACACTGGACAGAAACCATACACATACAAACTGGGGAGAAACTAACACTATTATACAAATAAGGATGTCTGATCATGATACCATCTGCTTCACTGAAAGACTATGTTTGTCCTTCTCCCCTATATTTAAGTGAATGTATGCCAAAGATTTTCTTTCCATTATGCTTTATATACACTATTGTTGCTTAGTGTAACTTGTAACAGTATGTCAGAAGTAATGAGGAGAGCGAAGCAGAGTATGGCGTTTAGTTGGAATTTAATAAACTCCTAGTTGTCAAAATGTGAACATAAACACGCTATGCTAAAAGGCAACAGTGATGCTCAGAAAAATTATGAACATCTACGGCTAACACGACGGCATTTACTCACAGTACTTAACATGGTACTAGCAAAGGAATAAACTTTAACGAATACAGCAGCATGACACGCAACAGATCCACAATGAAGCAAACACACATAGAGATTAACTGGGCTATATAGAGACAGTCATTAGGGAAACATGTAATGTAATGATGAAATGACATGGAACAGGTGTGTGTGTGTGTGTTGATAAAGATGATAGAGGGAGTCCTGATGAGAATAATGAGAGAAAAGTCTGAAATTAACCTGAGGAACATGCTATATAATAATTCCACTCTTTGTTCATAATGCACATATTTATTTTTGTTAATTCTAATATGTCCTCCGTCTACGGTGACTTTGCCAATAAAATTTCCCGCCAGCTGCATTTGTCATTCCATTAGCATTTTTTTCCCAACCATGCATTTGTTCTGTGCTTCCAACACGTTACACTAATTTTTTTGTTGATATTTTATACCCTCCCTATACATTCGCATGATGATTACAACACATGTACACTGTAGATTACATCAGTGATAGACTTTACATATTGTACAACTACCTGCGACACTCCATTTAGTGGCACTACTTTAGAATTAGCTAGATGTATGCTAAATAACAACATTTAATATGCTGTACCATGTAAGCGTTTAGGAAATGTAACCTAGCTTCTTAGGCTACTGGCCTGAAACAACAATTTGACATTGGCCTGTAGGGGGTCCATAGATTAAACCATAATGCCTTACCCTGGAATTAAGTAAGACCTCAGTGGAGGACAGTTGATCCAATGACCCTTTCTGCCAGCTGTACAACTCTTTGCAGTTTGCCTCTTCAGTGGGAAAACACAGACCCAAAACAGATGTGATGAAGGCAGGGAGGATGGACTCTGTGATTGATGTGTACCTTTCAAACTGGGTTCCATGGGCGATCGTTTTCTTTTTTTAAATCTTCCATAACTGGTACACTCTCCGATGTCTGTAATTTTGTTCTTCCACCTGAGGCTGTGAAAGATGAGTGTCCCTAGGAATTTTCATGGATCTGATCGATGAATGGAGCTGAACTAACAGCTGAGCCCTCAATCTCTAAGAGGAGTTGCGGGAGGCATTTCCAGAGGTGAAAAGCTACCACCAAGGTTTTGTCTGAAATTATTATGTGATTGTGTCATTGCAAGCACATATTGTTCTTCTTTTTTTCTTGTTATTATTGTTATTTTTACTTTTTGTTTCCTTATTACCACACACAGTTTTCACAATATCAATCCATTCCAGCAGTAGCATATGCATCCTAGTGCCATGAGCAATGCTTGTAGATTTGTAATTGATCAGTCCTTTATGTTGTTTTTTATTGCCGTTTTTAAGCGATTAATCTTCCCATTCAAATTAATTGAGGAAAAATGTTAGCCATCTAGTGGGGTCTAGATGGACAGCAACAACAGACAAATGGTGGCGGGTGCGTGCATGACTGAAATCAACATATAAAGTAGAGGACAATCAGAACTGTCAGGGCTAGAAGGGATGCTCATGTCAAAGTGAAGTCAGACTGGGCTTTTCACCCTATAGCTAAGCTACTAGCTAGCTAACTAATGCTGTGGCTGGTAAGTTATCTTGTATAGTAGATGACAAAAACAGACAGGAGAATGTTCGAAAGTGAGCTAAGGAAGATGTATTTAATTATTACGATAGTTGATCGAAACGCAGAAATGAGCCTAGTGTGTTTACTTTCACTTTTGTTTTCACCACAAAGGTAAGAGATGGATTTATAACATCTTCATCTCATCATCTTATCTCCTCTTCAACCACTTATCTGGGGTCGGATCAGGGGGCAGCAGCTCTAGCAGAGGATTACAAACCTCCCTTTCCCTGGCAACATTAACCAGCTCTGACTGGGGAATCTCGAGGCGTTCCCAGGCCATTGTGGAGATATAATCTCTCCACCTAGTCCTAAGTCTTTCCCTGTCTTCCTCCCAGCTCCCTAGGGAGGCACCCAGGAGGCATCCTCACAAGATGCCCGAACCATGTCAACTGGCTCCTTTCTACGTGGAGGAGCAGCGGCTAAACTCAGAGTTCCTCTCGGATGACTGAGCTTCTCACCCTATCCTTAAGGGAGACACCCGCCACCTTCCTTAGAGAAACCATTTTTGCCGCTTGTACATGCAATCTCCTTCTTTCGGTCATGACCCAGGCTTCATAGGTGAGGGTAGGAACGAAGATTAAACGGTATATTGAGAGCTTTGCCTTCTTACTTAGCTCTCTTTTCATCACAATGGTGCGGTAAAGTGAATGCAACCCCACCTTAGCTGTTTGGATTTTCTGGCCAGTCTCACCCGCCATTGTCCCCTTACTCGCAAGCAAGTCCCCGAGGTACTTAAACTCCTTCACTTGGGGTATGGACTCATTCCCTGCCTGGAGTATGCAATCCGCAGGTTTCCTGCTGAGAATCATGGTCTCAGATTTAGAGGTACTAATCCTCATTCCAGCTGTTACACCCTTGGCTGCAAACCGATGCAGTGAGGGCTGAAGGTCACTGACCGATGATGCCATCAGGACCACGTCATCTGCAAAAAGTTGTGATGAACTCCTCAGCACACTGAACATTTAATTTCTTAAATCAAATTAAAACATTTGGCTTATGGTAGTTTTGTTAAAGAATGGAAAAATTAACATACATGAAATGGAGTCTACATGTCACACAGCCTGAGAAAAAAGTTGTTCTGTTTTTAACTTTACAGCATGCCAGGGTGGGATTTCGTTCCATTGAGATAATGATGAACTTGTGTATAGATGTGTGTACAATATATATATATATATGTATATGTATATGTATATGTATGTATGTTTAGTTGTTCCCAGTACTATGTAGTAACTTTGTACAGTTCCTGTACCTGTTTGGTTTTGCTACGATACCAAAGGATCACTATGTTTGTGGACTACTGAGTGCATTAAAGAACAACATTCCTTGCTTGGTCTTCCTACCGCCTCACCAACACAACAATTAACACCGACGTTGTTGGTGAACCGCCTACAAGAGAAGAAATTGAGACCATGGGTGAAAAAGGACACGCCCGGCCTGCTTGGCTTACCACTGCTTCTCCGGTTCCGCTGCAGTTCCAGCCTCCACAGGAACGTTTGGAGGAGCTATTATCACCTTCTCGATTGGAGTGGCTGGAGGAAATATGGAACGTCAGGAGAAGTGAGGAGCTAACCGGTTCGGAGCACCCCGGTGAGGCTAAGCGACCAGAGGCTAAGCCACCAGGGATGACCATCCATCTTCCTCTTGATCACATTCCAGAGCTTTTCAATGGGGTTGATTTAAGAAATATCTCCAGTGATCTCTTAATTATTTTCCAGATAGTTCCACCACTGAGTATGCACTAAATGAGTTACAAAATTGGCCAAAAGAAACTTAAGCATTAGAATTGTATGTATACTTCAGGTCATTCCAAACATTGGTGATTGTTTGATACATACTGTGCTATATTTTCAAGTGATAGGATCAAAGTAGTATGCTAGGTTATAGAAATGTGCTTTTTTCATCCATTTTTCTCCACTCCCAATTGAGAAATGTGATTTCTATATTGATATATTGAATTTGATTTAGATATTGTCTGCTGCACATCCATGATGCAAATCTCCCATTCAACCAGATCTCAAACGTGCTAATTTTAATTGAGATCTGGTGACTGTGAGTCAGGCCATTTGAGTATAGTGAACTCATTGTCATGTTTATTCATGCATTCGTTACTTCCAGGATTGACTATTGTAATGCACTATTTGTTGGTTTACCTGCTAAATCAATAAAACGGCTGCAGTACATCCAGAATTCAGCAGCACGTGTTCTTACATATACTTCACGACGTCAGCACATTACAGGCGTGCTTTATAGCTTGCATTGGCTTCCTGTTCAGTCGCGTATTGCTTTTAA
>JACXGM010015659.1:10250-21209 GCA_016801145.1 Umbra pygmaea | reverse complement strand
TTTAATTGGTTAAGGTAACACTCCGCTACAGCCGACTACTTTCGTTTTGACATGACAGCAGTATCTGCAAGTACGTGTCACGTGACGGTCCGTTGATGCAAGGATAATTGTTTCGTCGGCTATATATTTTCGACACTTCTAGAAAAAAATACCGAGGTCATGACCTCGGTGTCCTCAATGGTAGTTACGGCCATGGCTGACATAATACGTAATGCTTTTAGGTCGAATATATTGTGTGTCTGATTAATGGTGTGCAACATCCGCTTCAGCTATATAGAGTGTACAATATCCGGTTATAATCCAGAAATAAGACACTCCTGAAACCTCAGTTTGAGTTTATACTGGCTGGATGGACATTATTCAACCTATTTCATTTGGTTTCAGTTGCTGACACTACTACTCCAATTTTTTGGTTTGTTTACATTTTAGTTTATTATCAGGCACTCTTATCCAGAGCAATTTACAGTAGTTTAAGGTAGTACAGATTGCATACATCTTAATACTTTTTTTGCTGACCTACCATTTTTTCCCCAACTTTTTATGGAATTTGTGCTGGATAATAAATAAATCACATTTTTATACAAAAATATTATTATCAGTGTCAGTTTAGCCATAAAATCGAAATGTTAATGTAGCATTCTATGACATCCCGTTCGTCATATGTTCTGGGTATTGATGAGTCAGCCTAATATCTCTTGTTTCCAAGACTCCTCAAAGTCCATTCAAGCCATCAATCCACTAACCTTGACTCATATACGTGTACAGTACTTCTCTTTCCTAATGGAAAAGTTGACATATTTTTCTCAGAGCAGGTAAGACAAAATAAACAAAGGAAAGTGTCAAGAATAAAAACAATTTTCTCACAAATGTAATTCCCTCTTTTATTTGTGTCTCTGTCTTTGGTCTCGGAGTCGGCTGCCCAGAATATGTTATTGATTTCCAGTAATGGCGCTCTCTGAATTAAAAGGCTATTCCTTTACCTTGCCAAGGTCCTTAGATGGACCTACAAGCTAACCAAATTAAAAATTAATGATCCTCTCTCCTAGAGTTGCAATCAAAATTATTCAATCCCCATTGCAAATCTGGTTTGTTTCAAGATGTACAGACTTTCAGCTGTTTGCAATGAACAAATCAAACAAAAGCAAATGAATTGGCTCAACACAATGAATGCTTCAAGTGGTTTCCCCAAATTCAACTGCAAATGCAACTGATACTGACTTCTCCAGTCTCAAATTTATTAAACCCCTTAATGGCAAACATATTTAGTACTTAGTAGAGCACCCGTATGCTGGCAGCGTTCCTGAGGAATCTTAGCCCATTCCTCATGAGCAATGTTTAGTCCTGTTTAGTGCTGCCGCGATAAGTCGGCATAGTCAATGTAATCGACCATGAAAATTAGTCAACAGCAATTTTTTTTGTCGATGTGTCGTTTTACTATTGAGCGGGTAGTTATTTTTAGTCTCCTGTCTCAAACGGCTCACTGTAATTCACCTCCACACCAGTTTGTGCGAGGCATGTTGGTTAATCTGCTATCCTCTTCCCCTTGCCTTCACTGCTATGATATGAAAAATGGCGGAGGCAGGTGAGTCCTTCAAATGAAGCCAGAATTAGCACTAGACTTAAAAGTTTCCAAAGTATTGGGAGTATTTTAGGCATACTGGTAACAAAAGAGTGGTCTGTACACTGTCAAACTTCACTTGCTTATTGTTGAAGATGCACCCTTACAAATGGAAAAGGGAACGTAAATATATAATAGGCCTTCTTCATAGCGAACCATCTATTGTTGAAACTGGGTAAACTAATTTCCAGTCTGTAGTAATAGCGTGAACAAGTTCATTTTTACCTCTTTAACATTGCCAAACATTTATTTCTTCTATGTGTTAAGAACTATAGACCTCGACTCCATAACAAAAGAAATGGAGAAGGGCTACAAGTTGTGACGTTTAGGATTAGTCTTAGTTAATTTACATTATTGATAGTCAATCTGTAGATGCATTACAAACTGTTGAAATAATGTTACCAGATTTTTTTCCATACAAAAACATGTCACTCATTATCAGCTGAATGACAATATAGCATTTACCAGGAGGAGGATTTGGTTAGCCGTTTTCAGCAGCTGCTTAATTTATATTAGCATTATCAGCTGTAAAGCAGAAGCTAGCACGTGGTGATGCGCTACTATATATATACCTGACACTGACTCCACACCAAGCCTTTGCGCTTCAAATAACAGAGTACTGTGTCGGTGATCGGACAATGACAGCAGGAAGGTAAAACTCCAGTTTTTAAGTGATTCTTTAACGTTACTCAGCTGGAAACCTAGTCATCACGATTTAAATGTTGCCCACACACAAACGTAGACGCACACTTGATTTTAAACATGTTGCATTTGTCACGTTTTAACAGCTTTTACACATTCGTTTTTAGTCTGATGGAAAGTCGTGGAATGACAGATGGGGACATTTATTTTTAATTACAACAAGAAGGCACACTACATTCACTTTTGCCATTGATCTCCTACATTATATTGTACCCCAAATGTACACAATAGGAGCTTATAACACTAGTAGCGCAACGGAGGTTCGCCAATCTATTACACCTTCCGTTGATAGGAATGCAAAAGTGTGAAAAAGGCCTATTATTAATTAAAGGCGAGCTAGTCTGTACTGTTTATTAACTTGAAAAGTAAAATGACTGACTTTGAATGTTAAACTGGCTACTTGGACTTTGGCAATAATGTTTTAAACCCCACCATGCACGCAAGTGTAAACACGAGCAGCAGAGCTGCATGGCTGCCTGATTTTAGAAGCGTAGTAGGCTAGTCCAGACTCTGACTAATATGGTATAGCCTAATGGAAATGCAGACACTTATGCCTACTGTAGATTGTTAATACATAATGTTTTTGAACAGTTTACTTAATGAGCTTCTAACAAAAGTAAGCTGATGTGAAGGTTAAGGTGAAAGCCCAGACACGATATTAGAAATGGGCTCTACATCAGTAGGCTAATTGTGTATTTATTTGGTAACATTTAAGTTATTTATATTGTTTATGGCACAGGTGACATTTTATGTTTTGGCCCTTCAGTTGAGTTCAAAATAAAATGGACACATTAGATTTTTTTAAATAAATTTAAATGAGTCGACCAATCGAGTTGTTAGAAAATTTGTTGTTAGTGGCAGCACTAGTCCTGTTCAGTAATATTCTTGGATTAGTGGGCTGCAACCACCTTCTTCAAATCCCACCGGAGATTTTCAATGGGGGTATGTGAGGGCCACTTTAGCATCTTCCAGGATTTCTGTAACCAAGCCTTGGTGTTCTTTGAGGTATGCTTGGGATCATTGTCCTGTTGGAATTTCCAATGACAAAGTTTTAGCTTCCTCACTGACGGCATTACATTTTCTCCTAGGATTTCTTGATACTTAATTGAATCCGTTTTGCCTTCCATAGCTGCAGGTTTCCTGTGCCAGAGGATGCAAAACAACCCCAGAGCAACCACCATGCTTGACTGTGGGCAGAGTGTTCTTTTCACCGAATGCTTCATTCTTTTTTCTCCAGACATACTGCTGATCTAAGTTCCAGTTTTGTTTCATCGCTCCACAGAACAGAATCCCAAAACCTTTATGGCTTCTTTGTATGATTTTTAGCTTTTGGGTCAGTAGTGGTTTATGTCTTGGTGTTCTGGCATGGAAACCTTCTGCATTTAGTATGTGCCTCACTGTACTCACTAAAACCTCAGTACTCGTTGCCAACAAGTCTTATTGCAGGTTTGCTGCAGTCACTCAGACTCAGAAATCTGGTTTCAGCCATTGAAAGCTTCCTTTTTCTGCTCCATCCAGTAAGTGTACCTCTAGCTAGTTCAGGTATTTCATGTTTTATTACCTCAAGCTCAACTCATGAAGTCTTTGATTAGTTGCATCAGGTGTGCTTGAGGCATCACCTGTTTTGCATGTTTTTGCTTCTGTGAGGGGTTCTATTCAGGAGGTTGAAACTGGAGTTATTATATGCAAACAACTGACATTCTGTACATTTGGCAATAAACCCGATTTGCAATGGAGGTTGAATAATTTTTATTGCAAATGTACACATACATACCTACACACATGTATATGCACCGATCAGACATAACATAATGACCACCTGCCTAATATTTTGTATGTCCCCACTTTTGCTGCCAAAACATCAGCCCCAAACACAACGAAGTGCAATGCACTTTCTGACACCTTTCTATCAGAACCAGCATTCACAGGTGGTCCGCGTGGCATAGTGGGCTAAGTTGCTGCATTGCAGAACCATTTAGGTCATGATAGTCAGTGGTTCGAGTCTGACAATGGGTTCTGTGACTTTCCCTGGACCTCCTGCATGAAGCAGTATAAATTAGCATAGTGCTGCCCGCGATTTGGGTTAGATAAGTCAGATTATCTATCCTGCCACATCGCTCTCCAGTGACTTTGTGTTGGATGAAGAGTGTGAAAAGTATCGGAGGCTGGGTGACATATCGATTAATCTGTGGATTATTTCTTCGATGAATCGATGAATCGGATAAACAAACTAACAAATATTTCCATGACTTTACTTAAAAAATAATGTTATTCCAAATTTACAATTTTAACACAACAGACCTAAATATGTGCTATAAAACATGTGCAAATGATATGCTCATTTCTTTAGTAAGGCGCAAAATATGGTATTTTTTACCTTGCTTAGACAGACCTGAGATGTTAAAATAATTGTGTTTACAAAACAATTATAGAAACAGCTTTTATAGAACATAGTTGTAAATAACCTTAGTCCTAAAAACAAGAGAGGCCTGTTGAATTGCCTAGTAATTTTGTTGCTTTATGTATTTTACTTGTTTAAGCTTATTTTGACTTATTTTCTGTTCGGAATTTAGTATGACTTTTATTTTGAAACAGACTTTGGAGTTTCCACTGTGCGCAACAGTAGTTTGAAAACGATAAATGTAAATCACATAGTTTAACAAATTACCATCCTCTGAAGAGGTACAAGGTTAGCATTTGATGTAATACTGTAATAGTAAGATCTGGTTTGTGTTTTAAATTAGTTTTGAACTATAACTCTTTCTGTATGTTCACTTAAGCACTAACGGGTAGTGTTAAATGAGCTTGCTAGATTAACGTTAGCTCTACCGCATCTGTTTTACCACAAAACATTAATTAGCCAGCTAGTTAAATACACTTGTCATGCAATGTTGAAGTGGATTTGATTTAATAAGCTGGATCGGGACCAAACACCGGCTATTTAAAAAAATAAGTACTTCCTGCTGTGGGAGGAACTATTCCTCATTTAAAAACACAACACATGCTATTATTATAGTAACTTACCCTGCTGTTGAGAGCCCTTCGCTTATCGCTCCAACCTGTTTTCTTTTCAAGTGCTCCCTAATTATGGTCGTGCTCCAGTGCCATTCCATTTATGTTTTACAGAGTTTGCACGTAAAACTTTTTTGTTGAATTTAAAGTGAAGTTTTGCCATAATATCGAAGATTTTGGTCAGACAGTTTAAAATGTTTTTTCTTTCTTAAAGTGACGTAGCTCCACCACACAGCGAGCAGCCACATAGACCTAACGAATCGATAATGAAATTCGTTGCCAATAATTTTAATGAATGATTTTTATCGATTTCATCGATTCATTGTTGCAGCCCTAATTGACAGCTCTGTCTATGGGACTGCCTCTAAGTTGGCAAACCATATGTCACACATTTGTTGGGAATTCCCCGTCAGGTGCTTGGTAAGGGAATGCCTGCAATGGCCAAGAAACACAGACAGGTTTCAAGCTAACTACAGTAAGATGGATGATTCTAATTAGATTGTTCATATAATATAGACAATATTCTACACATCCAGACTATGGTGGGGCTAAAAATCATTGAGCGATTACGAACATTGCAGACTGTATCTTTAACCTTATGATTTTCCTGTCCTAAAAAGGTGATGTGTTAGAAGCGGAACAAATTGGGCAAACTTAAGGATTTGAGTAACTTTGACAATGGCCAAATTATGATGGCTAGACAACTGGTTCAGAGCATCTCCACAACTGCAGCTCTTGTGGGGTTTTCCCAGTCTTTTGATTGCAACTATATATAGTATGTGTACGTGTGTACACACGTATCTACGTGGGTATGTATTTAAAAGTTTAATATGGAAATTATCCACTTATTTCATTGCACCCTACTCTACAGTACAACATTCTCAAACCATTGACAGAGACACATTTGGTAGGATATTTTGTGGGCAACCAAACAGAAAAACCTGAACTGCTATACAAACATGTACAATAGAAGTTTTTGGCCCTATTGAAACAAACCTGAGTGATCAGCTTGTCTGTTCTGTCTTTACCAAAGGACTAAACCAGCTATTGTAGCTAAGAGACCTTAGTAACAATTTGGAAATTGGTGAATAATTTAGCTTTTAGTGAATTAATGATAAGCCAAGCTTTTTCTCTGCTGGGTGGTTCTGACAACATATGGCCAAACACCTCTTAATGGCATGACAACCTCCAGGCATTAAATTAAAAAAAAATCCCCCCATCTTTAAACTGTGTATTTTTCTATGTTTGCATTATTTAGACCTATGACAGTCACTAGTGGATTTGAAATAATCCTTTTATCAATGAGTGTTGCCATAGAACTGTACTTTCCCATATTCTTTATATTCTGTAACACAATAACATTTTTTGGTTACACTTTATTTGGAGAGTCTGACATTCCATCTGTATGTGCTGTACAGATAGTTTGTTGATGATATGACTATCAACAAACTATCAACAAACCATCTGTTGATAAGCAACTAATTGTGTATTTTAAGGGTAGGGGTAAGTTTAGAATATGTTTTAGGCTAATGGTTAAGGTTAGGTTTAACATAAGGGGAATGGTTAAGGTTAGGATTAGGGTTAGGGTTAGTAGATAGTTTGTTAAAATGTTGTTGACAGTATGCAGATAATATGTAGAGCATCTAGAGATGGACTCTCAAAATAAAGTGTTACCCATTTTTTTAATAAATTCATATCCATTGAGATTTTAACCATTTTCATTCAAACTTACCCAAACCTTTTTAAAATGCTTACTTGCCAACTTTAGTGAACTGTTTGTTGTCTTGAACATTGGCGGTACTGACATCTCCTGTTGTTTTGGTACTTGTCTAGGGAGAGATGACACAGTGCAGCCCGCCAAGCCTTCTTTCTTGGAGTACTTTGAGCAGAAAGAGAAAGAAGCGAACTGTCACAATGATAGTGGAGGAGACCCAGAGAACAATGCTGACAACCGCAAACTGCCTGCAGAGGGAGATTTGGAGGTGGTAAGTAAAATTACATTATGGATCTAGGCGGCAGTGAAACTATATTGCATTTTGGTTTGCTGGCAAACAAACAACATTCTTGTTAATTTATTTTGTAGCCTTTTTAGGGTGAATTCTTTGCTCATTTTCATCCTTTCAACACACTATAATGTTAAATACTGGCATAGTGTCAGGTGGAGTCTTAACAAGGAATTCCGGATTAGTGGAGGTAATATCTCAAAATAAATTGAGGACAATTCACTGGTGGACGACAGCACAGAAACATTGAAAGTACTATTCACATTTATTTTTGTTGAGAAAATTATATTTTACTTTAATTAATTAGAATGATCACTCCGGGCTGGTTTCTAAAATAAAACCTATTCGTAGATTGACAAACGTTTTCAACTCAGAATTTCTCATATGTGCTTCATAGTCCTGGACCAGAATTAATTAGGAAAACAGGCCCTATTCAGAAATTGAACTCTTGCTTAATAAGTACAATGTTCAGCATCTGCAGGCACAGAGTTGTTAGTGTCAGTAATCATAATTGACTACTCTATTCCTAGCCAAACATTTTCTTTATTGCGCTGACTACATGGAATATGTTTGGATATCTCGTCTGTTCTGGCATCCTACACTACAGCCCATTGTTTTTTTTTTCCTGTGTCACAATAGTTGGGTTTGTTTTTATTGGGTTGTGAGAATGCAGACTGACAGGCTAGCGTTGAGTGACTCTTACACTGGCAGAATGAGTAGTGAAAGATTCTTTGTTTGCAGTATCATACAAATATTACATTTGTCTCAAAATCCAACAGAATTGGGTCAGTAACTGCAAATTAATGCAGTGTTTTGGTTAGATCAGTTCAACTTTGTCATTCTTTCAAGTGTCATGTTGACTAGGGTATGCACTATATATGTAGACCATTTGAAGCTAGCCTAATTGGCACTAGGTCTAAATATAGATCTGTCAGGAAAACTATTTTTGCCTGTATTGCTTTTAATTTGCCTCTAACACTTAAAGGAGAATATAAAAAATCAACTTGACAGTATATTGTTTATCTTCCTATATAAAATATGCAATTGGAGTCAATAATCCATAATTATTTCTTTCTTAAACAGCCATTGCAAACTTAAGCTATCTCTATCTTCTGCTATCAAACAGTATATGGACATACTCTGGACATATATTTACAAATAAGCAAAACATTTACCAGAAATAAAATGCATATTTAGTGTTGCATTGCTTAAAACCTATCTGTCCAAAAAGAACATGCATGCTCACATTGCCCATTGGACCTTCGAAATAGGTCTTTGGCAAAATAATTATAGGTATTTTAGTTTAGACCTGATACTAGTCCACATAATGTTAAGCTCATCAATAGTGGAACCTGATATACCGACTTTGGGTTACAGCCAATCTTTACTGGCAGTTTTTTCTCACAAGGACTTTTAAATAAATACTGTTTTTATAGTGTAAATTGTACAACCTCAGTTCAGAAATAGTTGGGGCAGTATGGAAAATGCTAAAAAACTATGATCATTAGAAAATTCAGTTCACACGTTAAAACACATTATTAACACATTATTTGATGTTTTACTTTGTGAATGTGATTTAATTTTGGAACCATACTAAACTCTTTGACTGTACACACTCAAAAACAGTTGGGACAATCGACAGTTTACCACTGTGTAACATCACCTTTTCTTTTAATAACACTTATTACATGTTGGGCACTGAAGACATACAAGCAAGCAGAATTTTCCCCCATTCACCCAATATGCATGTCTTCAGTTGGGCAACTGAATAAAGGCTTCCTTGACTTGTTTTGCTCTTCATAATGTGCCCCACATTCTCAATCAGAGACCGATCAGGACTGCAGGCAGGCCATACTAGCACCCTCTGCTTACGCAACCATGCACTTGTAATCCGGGCAGAATCTGGTTTGATGTTCTCCTGCTGGAAAATGCAGGGACTTCCCTGGAAAAGACGACATCTAGATGGCAGCGTATGTTGCTCCATAATGTGTACATATCTTTCTGCATTGATGGTATCCTCACAATTGTGCAAGTTACCCATGCCATGGGCACTGACACACCCCCATACCATGAAAACACTGGCCTTTGGAAATAACGCTGATAAACAGCTTGGATGGTCCTTTTCCTCTTTGGCCTGGAGAACTCAAAGGCAGTTTTTTTCCTAAATCTATTTGAAATGTTGACTCATCGGAATGAATAGCTTCTGCTTTAAATAGAAAAGCCTTATATACTACAGTGGGCTCCAAAATTACTGTCACCCCTGGCGAACAATAATGTAAAAAATACACTGCTCAAAATAATAAAGGGAACACTAAGGTCACACATCCTAGATCTGAATGAATGTGAAATACTTAAAAAATACTGTACATTTACATATAAATACTACGTCTTTACATGAATGTTGAATGTGCTGACAACAAAATCACAGAAAAATTATCAATGGAAATCAAATTTATCAACCCATGGAGGTCTGGATATGGAGTCGCACTCAAAATCCAAGTGGAAAACCACAATACAAGCTGATCCAACTTTGACATAATGTTGTTAAAACAAGTCAAAATTAGGCTCAGTAGTGTGTGTGGCCTCCACGTGCCCATATGACCTCCCTACACTGCCTGGGCATGCTCTTGATGAGGTGGTTGATGGTTTCCTGAGGGATGTCCTCCAAGACCTGGACTAAAGCATCCGCCAACTCCTGGATGGTCTGTGGTGCAACGTGGCATTGGTGGATGGAGCGAGACATGATGTCCCAGATGTGCTCAATCGGATTCAGGTCTGGGGAACGGGCGGGCCAGTCCATAGCATCAATGTCTTCCTCTTGCAGGAACTACTGACACACTCCAGCCACATGAGGTCGAGCATTGTCTTGCATTAGGAGGAACCCAGGGCCAACCGCACCAGCATGGTCTCACAAGGGGTCTGAGGATCTCATCTCGGTACCTAACTTTGGACACTACGCTGACAGACACAGCAAACCTTCTTGCCACAGCTTGCATTGATGTTCAATCCTGGATGAGCTGCACTACCTGAGCCACTTGAGACTGAGTCTACAACCCACACATGCTACCACTAGAGTGAAAGCACCGCCAGCATTCAAGTGACCAAAACATCAGCCAGGAAGCATAGGAACTGAGAAGTGGTCTGTGGTCACCACCTGCAGAACCCCTCCTTTATTGGGGGTGTCTTGCTAATTGCCTATAATTTCCACCTGTTGTCTGTTCCATTTGCACAAAGGCATGTGAAATTGATTGTCAATCAGTGTTGCTTCCTGAGTGGACAGTGTGATTTCACAGAAGTGTGATTGACTTGGAGTTACATTGTGATGTTTAAGTGTTCCCTTTATTTTTTTGAGCAGTGTATAAACAATACTATTATAGAGACAAACTCAAAATACCAACAGGTGAGAAATACTGTACTTGTGTCAATATAGGATTATCTAATGCAGACAGTGAACGTGAAGGACAAGGCGAGAACATTGTTTCTGAAATGGCTGATTTACATGCTAATTTAATGAATCTTCTGTCGATGGGCTTCAAGCCATGGCTTGGCTGACTGTCTGTCTCCCTTCCTGTCTGTCTCCCTTCCTGTCTGTCTCCCTTCCTGTCTGTCTCCCTTCCTGTCTGT
>JACXGM010015659.1:0-10150 GCA_016801145.1 Umbra pygmaea | reverse complement strand
CCTGTCTGTCTCCCTCTGCAGGTCTGTCCCCCTACTCTGTGGTCTAATGTGTGTCAGTAGAAATAATAACACAAATACCCCCCCAAAAAAATCTTATTAAAACTAAATAAAATTCAAGATAGGTAAGTAAGAACTAGAAGAAGCAGCTGTTAAGATGTTGTGGTTTAACTGACTTCTGTCTACAGTCATGGTCAGAAGTTTTGAGAATACACATTTTTACAAAGTGTGCTGCCTCAGTGTTGATGACTGCAATTTGCATATACTCCAGAATGTCATGAGGAGTGATCAGATGAATTGACCTATGGCTAAACCACGCCCCCAATCGCGATGAGCCAATCACAGTGCGCATAGCTAACCCAATACACTCGGACATTCTCTGCTTCCACGTCCATTGAAATGCATTGCAGTTAGTCCGTTTTCATTCATTTTATATGTATTTTCGTGACATTTTAAGTTTAAAATGGTCAAACGGTGTGCATGGGGTACATGCAACTCCAATACTAGGTATCCCGAGAGGCTGGGCGAAGGTGTCTATTTTTTTTACCCGTTCCAAAGCCACATCTCAACCCAGATAAGTGTCTGCTCTGGATTAATATGCGGTAGACCACAACACCAACTATATAAATAAAATCAACAAGGACGTCTACATCTGTTCTAAGGTAAGTCAACAACGTATTTGAACGTTATATTTAACATCTCTAATAAAACGTAACATTAGCCTAACTTTAGCTTCTAGCTGCGTTGTACATCATGTCACTTCGTTTCCTTGGAGTTTATTGGCCTGTTATGTAGTTTTTGTACTTTGGCAATCGTGATTGTGTTGTCCTAAGTGCTGTAGTTATACTAACGTCAACGTTTGGAGCTTAACTTTATTAACGTATCTGTAAATAACCGAAAAAACTTTAACATATGTTTAGCAAAGCCTAGAATACTACAAAATGTTGCTTTAGTAGAATAAATTCTCAACAATAAAATCATTAATATAACCCTCCAATGCATGGTTAAGGTCCTTGAAAATAAACTTATTCCCTAAAAACATTTCCACTGAATTTCAGCTCTGCCACAAAAGGATTAGCTACCATCATGTCAGTGATTGTCTCGTTAACACAGGTGACAGTCTTGATGAGGACAAGGCTGGAGATCACTCTGTCATGCTGATTGAGTTAGATTAAAAGGAGGGTCATGCTTGAAATCATTGTACTTCCTCTGTCAATTATGATTACCTGCAAGGAAACATGTGCCGTCATCATTGCTTCGCAAAAAAGGCTTCAAAGGCAAGGATATTGCTGCTAGTAAGATTGCACCTAAATCAACCATTTATCAGATCATCAAGAACTTCAATTGTTGTGATGAATGTCCAGCAAGTGCCAGGACCTTCTCCTGAAGTTGATTCAGTTGTGGGATCAGGGCTACACCAGTGCAGAGCTTGCTCAGGAATGACAGCAGGCATGGGTGAGTGCATTTGCACGCACAGTGATTTGAAGACTTTTGGAGGAAGATTCAAGAAGGGCAGCAAAGAAGATACTTCTTTCCAGGAAATCATCAGGGACAGACTGATATTCTGCAAAATGTACAGGGATTGGACTGCTGAGGACTGGGGTAAAGTCATTTTCTCTGATGAATCCCCTTTCAGATTGTTTGGACGAAATGAGCGCTATCATCAGTTGTGTCATGTCAACAGGCAATAAAAAATCTCCCCATTAAAAAATAACATTTATTAATAAAGAATCCAGCTTTTTTAAACTGTAGTACAATATGTGAACATATTGAAAACTAATTATCAGTTCAAATACTTAACTCTTAAACATAGCAAGGTCTTGACATTGCACATTTTTAACTTAACTGTTGATCTTGAACATATTACCTCAAGTTCTTATTAACTTAATTAAGTGTTGACTACTATGTTGCCAGCTTTTTTGCCATGTCAAATATTGCCTATGATTAATCCTGGAAAATGACTCCATGTTCACTATGTGGATAAGACAGTGGGTACTACTAGAATGATTAAGCTTTTCAATGAAAGCCGACCTCCCCACATTACTTGGGTGGTGCTTTTGGCGAAACGCTCCCCACCCAGTTGTAGCAAGAACTGTATTTAAAAGCTGCGTTTGAACTTTGTATTAAGTCAAACTTATTTTGTGTGCAAATGAAATTGTGATGGATGTAGTGTCTTGTCCAATTGCCGTGAAACATCAACTTGGTTTACTTTTCAAAAATCTATTCTCACACCTTTTCAGTCCCTGAAAAGATCAGGGTGGTTGTCAGACAGATGCTTCGAGAGGTTTGATGTGTTTCCCCCCTTTCTTTGCTTGATAAACCTTGAAACATTTCTTACAAATTGGAGTTGCAACGTTTTCAGGTTCGCCTTCATCCTTAGGCTTGTAAGCAAAGTAATTCCAAATTATGGTACGAGTACCCTGCTTTTCCACTGGTTCTGGGCAGTTTTGTTGCGCCACTGCAATTTTCAGTCTAAGCAGGCGATATTCTCTCAAAATATTTGTACACATACACATGCTGCTCACAGGACAATAGCCCGATTCAGAAACGTCACAGTATGTGTTTTCCAATGGATGCCAAGTGGATTGTCATTTCAGTCTTTTGGCTCCAATAAAAATAAAGTTGCAATTTGTAATGTTTTTTTGTGAAGTATTGTAATATGTCAAATGCTGGTATAGTACCGATTTCAAATTTTGGTACTGTGGTACTTTCTCAGTACCGGACAAAAAACAATTGCCTCTTTTTTTTTTAATAAACTGCGCTTGACAACGGTGTCTGAAATAGAATGAGCACGTATCAGAAAGACAATTCAGAAGCATTGTACCAAACTCTATCGATAAGGGGATGTTGTGGGAGCAGAGAGAGTAAAGCAGTGAGAGATGTAGATGTGCAAGATAGTACCTCCAGGTTGTATCTGGAGAATGCAACCATAATGGCATTTTCTGAAAGTTTGCTGCCCAGTAGTAATAAAGTTTGGCTGTGCAAGCTCTCTACTGAATTTGCATCCCTAAAGTAAAGACCTACTGACTCTGGGTATCTTTTCTCCCCATATGAATGAAGTAACAGACAGACATAAAAAAAGGATTTAAAACAACAGGACAAAATAAAAAATGTAAAAGAATTTGGGCAACTTTGATTTTATAGCATTAATCTTTCCTATATGTGATAGAGATAAATTACTCACTGTTATCTGTGTGAGAAGGGGGGCAGAGAAAAGAGCAGGTAATTAACAAGTTACATTAACTCCAAGACACTTGAAGCCAGAGCGGCTAAGCAGAACAATCAAGCCTTCTGGAGCTGCAACGCTGATGAATTGATTGGGAAGCACTCACAGTGGAGATTAAGCTTAAGAAGGAGCAAACAGTCTCCAGAATGGAGAGGACAGAAGGTTGCCAGGTTACACATATAGAGCAACAAGTCATCTGGATACAATTATAATCTATGTTCTTCTCCCCCTGTGATACACCCTGAAAAAATGATTACTCACATTCTATTAAATCTGAGGTCTTCTCTGCATCCAGGGAGACTACAGGCTTAGGGAAGTTTGGAAACTTGGAGATAATGAATAGATAATGTTAAACAACATCTGTATATTAAAAATGTTAATGTGTACCCTTCATAAAACTGGTCTGTTCCTCTGAATTAATTCTTGGTAAGATGGTGATTTTTTTGGGTGAGGAGAAGTTAAGCCTGTCTAAATAGAATATGATCAATAGAGGAGATCAACCTATAGAAGTCTGCATCAGATAAGAAAATAATTGATCGATGTTTAGCAAAGGGATATTCCCCAATATCATATATTTGCAAAATAAACATGATCAAAATTAGGAGCATATAACGATCATCCATGTTTTTAATGAAAGAGCCCTCTCCATTAATAACCTGTCCACCTGATCGCTATTCGCCTTTGTCCTCTATAGTACTGTAAGTCTTGTCTCCTGCTTCTGTTTGTTTCTTGAGGCTCTTGTCCTGGGATGAAGATGCCACATGCCACAGTTATTTTTACTTTATTGACTGGGGGGGTGGGGTCAATAAATAGCTGTAGAGTGCTCATAAAAGCTAAAGGGTGTATCCCAAGGGGTAATATATCCGGGCATGCGATCCTAATTGGGCATATAGCCATAACCAAATAATGTTCAAGCATCTTTCAGTTGTTATTGAGAGCGTGTTCAAAGTACAGTGGCTCTCAAAAGTATTCACCCAACTTGGACCTTTCCATATGTTATTCAAACATTAAATCATAATGGATTCAATTAGTAGTTTTTGCCACTGATCAATGTCATGTTTTTCTGCAAATATCTAATATGTTTCTATATTCGTACACAATCTACTGATCTACATTTTCCTCAACTAACAGGCACAGTGGCTGGTGCCCCCCCAAAATAATTGTATGCCCTTCCTGAAACATTTATCCATTTATTTATCCATACTTAACATCTCGACCTGCGTGTGAGTCCGCCTCTTAGTGTACAAGGTTAGCTTCTAGAAAGTGTCCAGCTTCTGATTTTGTGCTTTTTTAGTGAGTTTTGGCTGTGTTGTTTATATCTGGCTTGCATGTGATCTACAGTAAATGTAAGGTGTTCATTTGAACAAATCACGAAAAGCCAAACGGATTACAGTATCTCACAAAAGTACACCCCTCACATTTTTGTAAATATATGATTATAACTTTGTTTCCTCACTGAGGAAATGACACTTTGCTACAATGTAAATTAGTGTCCCCTCAAAATAACTAAACACATTCATTTAAGGTCTAAACCGCTGGCAACAAAAATGAGTACACCCCTAAGTAAAAATTAGGCCCAAATTGTCAATATTTTATGTGGCCACCATTATTTTCCAGCATGTCCTTAACCCCTCTTGGGCATTGAGTTCACCACAGTTTGTGTATGTTAGAGACCTTGCGCTCCTCCACCTTCCATTTGAGGATGCCCTACAGAAGCTCAATAGGGTTTAGGTTTGGAGACATGCTTGGCCAGTCCATCACCATTACCTCTGCCCAACTTAAAAAAACCTCTGCATGTTTCTAAAAGGTTGCATGACCAAGACGGTTTGCTTGTCATGGTTACGCTGATCTTGTTTGTCACGTTAGTTTCGGCTCTGGGGAGGAGGGGGCAGAGGGAAATGACTCAGGTATTTTGAATTTGGACTGCAGTATCCATTTTAAATGCCAGGCTGTCAGTATTACATATTGGACCTTTCAGTAATTTGATCGATCAAAATGAAATTGCTGAACCCAATTATTTATAAATGAAAATCATGGAAATTGTCAGGGGTGCGTGTGCGTGTGTGTGTGTGTACAGTCATAGGCAAATATCTATTTAAATACACATATACACACACATAACATGCATACATGCATACATGCATACATGTATTACATACAAATAATATATCTTGCAAGCCCTGCATACTTTTTCGTGAAAAAATATATTATCAGTCATATTATATTAGATTTGATTTATTAGAATTTCTAGGGGTGTCAATAATCATCATAATTCCCAAAGACATCTGACCTGATATTTTTTTTAAGATACGAACATGGAGCGTAGAGGAGCTGAGGTTACGGCTGGCGTCCCTGGATCCCCAAATGGAACAAGAGATTGAGGAGATCCGCCAGCGCTACCAGTCCAAGCGCCAGCCCATCTTGGATGCCATTGAAGCCAAGAAGCGTCGGCAAAACTTCTGAGGTACTTCGGTGTGTCACCCCTTAAACCCCTTAAATGGACACTTAGTCCTTCACACTGGACAATGATGCGAACAGATTACTTTTGTTCATTGATTTGGACTCCTTCATTGTGGTTCTTGTTTTTTTCTCTCAAAGGAAAACATTTAATGCTGTCAAGCATGCACATGTTTGTCTTAACTTATTGCGTTAATTATTTAGGGCACTTCAGACCTCTCAAGTATTCTTGTTTCTTTCATGTGGTACATTTGTATTCCCTTTCACAGTTGTTAATCCTGAATCAACTCTGTAGCATTGTTAACTTGAGCAACAAGATCACTTTTATACCATTCTGTATCATTTTGCCTGGTTATTACTTTTGTAAAACTTTGTTCTTTTTGTAAAACTTTGTTTCCATAATAGTTTTTATTGGCATTCTAGCCTATTCATTTTCTACCCCAAAATAATATTGATGCAAAGGGAAGTTCAATTTACTGGGCATATGATCCCCATATGGAAGATAGGTGAATTACAACACTTCCTTCTACAGCGCTGGCGAAGTAGATTTTTGGTTTTGTCCATCCATTTTAAACCGCTGTAAACATTTTAATATTTTCACAGCAATTTAGACACAATTTCTCCACACTATTTACTGTGGGCTACCTTACATAAACAATAGTTTCAAACAGCTAACATTTAGCAACCAGAAAAAGAAAACAATTTCTACATCAGGTGCTTTCCTAATTTGACCACCTGGGCAGTGGGGGAGATATCAATGAGCAATTATCATAGCCACTGTTGGGTAAATTACACTGTGAATTCCACTAGTACTGCAGATATATTGTGAATATTTTTCTACAATTAAAATAAAAAGTAATGATAAAAAAATAAAAGTGAAGCACCTTTAAGATTTTCTCAGCCGTGCTTAAATGTTTGTGCCTCAACACCAGATACATTGGAATAGTTGATGTTAATGAGTTATTTGAACAGTTACATGCACCAATCTGTGTTTGGGGGTTGGTCCTGAGTTATCTAACTATAGAGACATCATACCAATTAATGAATCACATAAAAGGTACATAATCTGTCATAATCTATTAAAATAATCTGTTAAAAAATGTGTTAAAGATTTCAGTAAAATCTTATTTTTGTATGAAACCATGGTGCCCTTCAATGTTATTCATGGGATACTTCTCTGTTGTCATTCAAAACTGCAAAATTTCATAGAGCAGCTCTTTTTTTCAACATTCACACTTTTGGTATGCGTAAGGGACAAATCTTTTTAATATTTAGTTTAGCATCAGTTCTAATTTAGGAGATGTTTTGTATTTTTTCTGCTACAGAAATTTGCATCAGTGTGCAAAAAAGGCTCTCAGGTCAGATGTTCTCAGGTTCGCATTATAACGACAATAATAATTTAAGTAAAATTACCCATTTTAAAAAACCAATAAGCACAATGTAGTTCTCTGAAAAGATAACTATCAAAACGGGATTGTATTATAATGCCTTATCCTATCATTAAAATGTGTATTTTGTAATAATTATGATGTGAAATGAATCATTGTTTAAATTAAAATATTTTATTACTGTAGATTTATAATAACCACTCAAGCCTTTAACATATCACGTAATGTTAACCTGCTATAATGAGATGATTGTTTGAAAGTTTATCACATTGTTACAACCATTGTTTCTGAATAATGGTCTTTAGGTAGGCAATGTTTAAAATCCTTTTTGAAAGGCATTCATTGAAGTAGCAAGCACTGGAAAGCATTTCTGCACTGTAATATGAATTTTGAACTGGTGGCTACTTTACACTCTCCACTGATTTTTCAATGGCTTTGAAATGTTCATGCCTTAAATTATGCAACAACAGTCATGCATGTCCTCAGAGTTAGTGTTTGGTTTGTGTATTTGTTGTGTGCCTATTAAAATACGATTAAAATGGATTTAAGGAATTTGCCTATTTCCACTGTGTTTTTTCGACTCCATTGACATTTCTGAGTGAATGTACTGTTATGAGAGGAGTATGTGTAGGTATGTTTAAATCGCTAAATAAAACATTTTTGGAAAGAGAAAGTGCTGTTTCCCTGAAGGAAGATAGGTCTATTACACGACTTGGCCATTTTAGTGTTGTGGGTTCATTTCCCATTGGATGCCAATATGAAAAAACGTTTTTTTTATGTATGCACTCCTTTTTGTCACTGGATAAGAGCATTAGATTTCATTCTATGCCTTGGTCATTTAAAGATATATAGACCTCAGAGCTATAAAATGTCTTTATAACACTGTCTACACCTAAAATCTAAATGTAACTATGCTGTAAAAACATGTATTAAAAAATATGATCATGTTATACCTCTTGGGCATAGAATACTGACAACCTAACATGGTTCAAATTCTTCCAACTGGTGATGTTGTAAGCCTCCTAAAGACTTTTTTTTCTTTATAATTTTATTTTGAGACTGTTTAGAACAGGATTTGGGCTGTGTCCATCCACTGCAATATATAGTTCTTGTGCATGCAACTCTTGCAAAACAACTCTCTGGACAATCCTTCAATGATAAAAGTGGAATATTAGCTCTACATTCTAAAACCTGAAACATCTACTTAAGATTTCACTGAATCAGTGGACTGACTAAGCTAAGAATTGATGCATTGATAAATAAAACTGTTCAGTCAGTGAACTACAGCAGTGTATAGTTCAGAAGCCAGGTTTCTGGGCAAGTCAAACTGAATGGTAACACTATTGAAAGGTCCATACTGTGAGATACAAGGTAATTTAGCTTTTTATACATTGTCCTGTTTATTTGTCCATTGTTTATTTCTAAAGAGTCTTTCAACGCTTCAGATGTCAATTTATTTGCTGTCAAAGTGACAAGGAGTGAGGAGGTGTTTTGATCTGACTAAAATCTTCTGTGTTAGATGAGAAGTGCGAAAAGAATCGTACATCTTGGCGACATGTGGTCGGATGAATCATGTGAGCGCCCTTCACCATCCCGCATCTGTCGAGAGGGAGTCTAGGTTATTATCGTAAACTCAAAGTAAGACTGAAACTATTGTAAACTGAAATAAAATAATGTACAAAATAATTCACATGCAATTTTTCAATACCTATTGTTGGTGCTTCCCAACCAACAGTTGTGCAGATATTTGTCTAACAATGATCCGTGTTGGCATGCAAACAGGGCATGATACCGGCGTGGGACAGTGGGTAGCAAGTGATCAGATTTTCCTTTCTGCGATTTATGTCTGATAAACAACAGGAACTAGAGGTTTATTGAATCATATTGGTTCCAAAGATATTGAGTCTAAATAATGTTACATGGAATTTACTACAATGTGTGAGGAGGAAAATCATGACAACAAGCAGCTACGCCATGACATTTCCTGGGGATCTTACAACATGGGAGAGAAACAATGGGAAATGATGACAGCATCGTTTTTCCAAATTAATTACTATTTTTAACTATTTTTACACTGTAATAGATAGCATTGAAGCTGAATGGCAATTCGTATTAGCATTTACCATACATGTATGTACTACTATATGTTTCCAGGAGATGGCAGTACATTACATGGCTTCTTTACTCCCTGATTCAGGACAATAGGACAAAAATAATCCCACTCGCGCTTTTTTTGGACACACTCATGTCACTTGAAAAATATCACCGGAGCCATTCTGGGCTTTTCCAAACTGCTAATGCAAGAGGAAAGTATGATTTTGCTAAAATGGCAGCAAAAAAGTGCGATTAGGTGTAAATGTTGACATTAATTGATAGTAGGTCACCCAAATTATCTTCATAGTCATTTTCAAACGGCATAGTTATTGAAATCATGACAATTGCTCGGAAATGTGCTGCGTCGACGGCAAACGTTATGCACAACATTTTAACTAATAATTTCGAATTAAATGATCACCCCACTACAAAAAGTCGACTGTATGAAAAAGCAAAACGTGTTTTTGCACTTGAGAATAAATAATTTTGTTTAGTAGACCCAAGAAAAATTCATGCATACAAAGTTTAAGTTTGTTATTCCGCTCATCATCAAGGACCCTGATTTGACAAAGGGAGGTGCTGCTAGCGCTCGTGCCCGCCCTCCATGTTCGGATAAATTAAAGGTTAAATGTAAAAGAAATAATTATTGGGCCAAACAATGAGTTCACTATTTTCCATTAAACAGTAGAAAGTCAACGCATTTTAGATGCACACATTTCCACACTTCAGTTGATAATTTCGAGCCTTCAAGTTCAATGTGACGAAAAGGAGCATGCACTAGAGCAGACAAAAAAAGATTGATTCATGTGAGACACCATTCGTAAATCAAATAAAAGCAACAAACGAAACGAAAAGCCTGTAAAATAGATTTACTTAAAATCTAAAATACAGGAGAAGGAAGAGAACCAAAAATTAGAGCAACTTAATTTACAGTTGGATAGAAATGTAGAATAAATAGCAAACTGGTAGACATGAAGACACATTTGTA
>JACXGM010015658.1:7051-21211 GCA_016801145.1 Umbra pygmaea | reverse complement strand
AGACGGACAGGTCTTTATAACAGCCCTACAGACGGACAGGTCTTTATAACAGCCCTACAGACGGACAGGTCTTTATAACAGCCCTACAGACGGACAGGTCTTTATAACAGCCCTACAGACGGACAGGTCTTTATAACAGCCCTACAGACGGACAGGTCTTTATAACAGCCCTACAGACAGACAGGGTGGCCTAGAGGTTAGTATATAAGTCATATCTGTACAACTGACCTAGAATGCAATTTGCCCTGGATTTTAAATTATACCTGTTGCACCAGCTGGGCATAGGTGCTGTACTATGCCTGGTCCTATATTCTACGGCTAGTAGCCAGCAGGCGCAGGCAGGGCGCAGCACAACCTAGGGTGCTAGGTTAAATCATACAAATGATTTAAAATATCTTGCTTTTCTGACTCTGCACTAAGATTCAGCTGTAATTTCTTTAGAGAAAGACCAGTTTGTTCAATCGAAGATGCAGGACACATTGTTTACATAAGCAGCGACCACGAATCGTAATGTCTCTATTAAAAACCAGCTAGGTGAACTAACAGCTGATTGAGTGGGCAGTTATCAGGTTTGAACTAGCCTCAGATTAGTACAAGGCAAAAGGTATAGCCTATGTTTCAGGTTAAATTAAACTAGATGCATCTTTCAGCTTTAACTACATGGATTATCAATAAAATTCCTGGAAATAGCAAACATGTTGTTCGTTAAAGCGTAACTAACTTTACTGTACTCTAAAAACAAATCAGCTGAGCGATCCATCCCAATACGTAAATCATTGTTTTCCATCACTATTGGACATGTATGCTTGTTTTGACTGATGCTTTTCCGCCCTTCCACATGCTAACTGGTGAATATATTTTAGTTATGTTGATGCTAATTGTTTTGCCTAACGTTGGTTACAGCTAGTGATTGGTAAACAAACCTTCATTGCTGTTCTTCTAGCAGCAAAATATGCACTCAGGATTTTCTTTTTCAAAATAAAGGCCATTGTTGGAATGCCTCGCAATGTGTTAAATTTCAATGTGGCTTTTATGAAAAATAAAATCTGAGTTATTGCTGCCAGCATTATATCCTGCTGCTAGAAGAACAGCAATGAGGGTTAATTTGCCCATCACTAGTTACAGCAGCCAATTCCATGTATTTTTCATGCCATACTGCACAGCACATGCATGCATTCTTTGCACCTTGGATTTGTAACTCAGAATAATTACGTAGTAAACAGGATTTATTATTTACAATGATCTTGCATGCACATCGGAATTTAGGGATCCAATTAATTGTAAGTGGAATTCATAATTACATGAACATAATATATTTGTATGTAAACGCAGCAATAAAATTAATGTATTTTAATGGGAGCTTCTTTGTTTTTTACACTTAATGGTTTATATGAATGAAACGGTTGCTAGGGACACAACATTGGAATGTTTGAACCTCTCTTTGTCCTTCTTATCTAGTTGGATTATAAATTAAGGAAAGAATACTGCCTAGCGACTATCACTTGGAATATTCTGATCTCACGATCGTGCATTGCTTATGCTGGACTTAGCTATGACTAGTCTTATTTTTATTTGGTGCAACATCTGATGTAGCTACACCCGACCTAGGATTTAAGGCCAATGTATTTGGTTTCACCGACTGGACGTAAAAAAAGTTGGGCTTAAATCCTAGGTTGGGCATATTTACATTCGATGTTGTGAGTAGAACTTACACCTGTTGCACCAAATAAAAACAAGACTAGTCGTAGCTAAGTCCAGCATAAATAATGCGCGTTTGTTAGATCAGAGTATTCCTAGTGATTAGTTCAATTTTTCTAACAACTAACGTTTGCTATTTACAGGCATTTGATTGATAATCCATGTAAAGATGAAAGACATACCTTCTGGTAGCTTAATTTAGCTTGAAACATAGGTTATACCCTTTGCCTTTAACTATTCAGAAAGGTTTGTTCAAACCTGATAATTGCCCATCCAATCAGCTGTTCCAATGCACCTATCTGTTAAGACATTACGATTTGTGTTTACGTTAGCAACGACCAATGTTCCCTGCATCTTTAAATTGAACAACACAGTTTTTCTCCGAAGAAATTACAGCTAAATCTTAATGCATTCAAAGAGTCAGAAATGCAAGACATTTTAAATAATTGATATCGGCACCTTCGGTTGTGCTGCTAGCTACTAGGTGTAGAATCTACGACCATGCGTAGCTCATTGAGAGCTAACGCCCAGCTGGTGCAACAGGTCTAATACTAAAGTCCAACATATAGGGCATTTTATGTACAATTACGACCTATATATGTCCAGCAGGTGCAACCTGTCCCTGGTGCTTGGAATGGTCTAATGTGTTCTGCTACTACATTGGTGTGATAGTCATGAGCTGGTAATCTGATGGTCTCATGCTATCTTGTTACGCTGAGTGGGGGTGAATGGAAAAAATGACTCTGGGATCGTCTTATAGAAGATTGGCCCTGTAGATGATGAGCGTAGATGAATGGGCTGGTGAGAACATGGCTACCCCCATTTGAGCCGAAACTTAGTAAGACCATGAGGCACAAAGGAAACACTGTACAAGTCCGTCAGTTGCAAGGGCCACAGAAAAAGGAATTGAATTACAGCTACATGGCACTGTGTTCATTTTGTGGTCATTATGCACTGTGTATCCATTTCAAGTATTGTATCAGATAAATGAACGGGCCTCTTGAGGCTTCATGTGTTGCTGTCCAGTCCGGCTCTTCTTCTACAGTTGGGATCGAAATATATCACGTCAAAATAAGACGATCACTGTTTTCTTAAAGAGGTGGTCGAAAGAAAGTCCTGGTCATGTTGAGGGACGGTTGTTACACGATCATTGTTTTTGTTTGCATTCAGGCTCCACAAAAGCCTCTGAAGTAACCAGTGGGGGGTGGGGCCTTGTGACTGGGTTGATCCTAAGGGGGTGGGCTGAGGTATTCCTTCGGGGGCATGGCAAATGGCACCCTATTCCATTTCTAGTGGCCTAATGTAGACCAGAGCCTAATGGGCGTTGTTTTACACGTAAAGGGAATAGGGTGTCATTGTTGATGTTGGGCTAGTCATACACGGGTAAAGAATAGCCATTTGTTCCGAGGGGATTACGTCTTTTGAATAGCTTTGTTTTCATTCAGATCTGAGGTGTACCGTGCGTGCAAGTGTGCTTGTGTGCCCGCGAAGCAGAGAAAATAGTGGGTTAAATGACTAATTCCATCTGGAAAAGCAGTGGTTTAGTTAGTGAGTCTCACTTGTTAATCCCTAAACCAAGACTTGCACCCAAACAACTGTGGGCAGCTTGTCAGGCCTATTGTTCTGTAGTTGTGATTTGTAACCTGATCTGCTATGATGAATGATTTGCCTTATGAAGATGATGACTACGTGTTTAGCACTCTTGATTTTGGACTGGAGATAAATAACATCAGTCAGTGCCCTCCAGAATTTTAGAGCACTCTTGGTCAATGGGAGCAAGAAATGCTATAGAAGATTTTACTTTGGTTTATCAGCTTGATCCTACACTCAGAAAGTCAGTGACATTTAAACTATAATTGACCTAAACTGTTTAAAGAAAAAACGAATTGTTACAAAAAAGGGATATTTTGATTTGGAGACTTGGTGACCCCAAGATTTATACAACTTCTGCAATTTTCCAATGAGGATTGTTTTACCTGTCAAACCATACTCTTTACGGCTTAAAGGGGAAAAACGATCCAATTCTGTAATTTGTTGATGTTCCTAAATTGTTTCAAGTAATTATTTGACTCTCAGGTAGCTCTCTTCACTCAGAGAGATCAGGGTCGACCTAGCAGGATTGCTACGTCAGCTGGTTACAGTATGTCTCTGTCCCAGCCAATGAAATAATGAGTATTTGTGTGAAAATCAAATGTTTGTTCTCCAAGAAAACACACAACTTCAGAGGTCCAATGGCTTTTTCCAATTTTATGTGAAAAATGTCGGTTGCGTGGCTTATAGCTTACCTTTTCTGACTTATCTGCTAACAACGAAGAAAGGCCAGCTCACGGGTTGTCACATACATGACAGATCCAGGTACTCTTGTGTTACCAGGCAGGTAGCATAGCTGCAGTTAATTATGTGATTGCGTCATCACCAGAACATATTGCTTTTTTTCTTATTATTCTTTCTTCATTTTTCTGCGTCTTATCACTACCCGCAGTTTTCACAATATTTATTCCATTCCAGCTGCAACATATGCGTCCTAGTGCCATGCATTACGTTTGTAGATTTGTATTTAATTGGTGCATGTTTTTTTTTTTTATTGAATCAATTGAGGAAAGGTATAGCCATCTAGTGGGTCTAGAGGAACATAAACATTTTCTGCATCCAAATGGCTTTACAGTTGAATGTTGTCTCGTAATGTGAGTAGTAATTAAGTCACCAAAATAACTGTTAAAAAGTTGCCCATAAAATAAGTAATCAAGTAGAGTGCTAATTAAAATGAACTATAGACACAAAATGTATTATTCTAAACATTTTACCAGGCAAGTGTTCCCAAGGTTAACAAGTTAGCATAGCAGAGGACTTAACAATACTAAGTAATAGTTACTGATCTCCACACAGCAACTGTCCGCTGGCAAACACTTAATGAAAAAAATGAACACAAGTCATAATAGTAAAACTATTTTAATAATCTGAAATTCACAACGATACCATAAGACAACTACAATATTGCCCTCAGTAGAGTTCATCTTTATTAATATGAAATGTGGGCTGGTATGCTGTGTTGATGTGCCGTAAATTGTTCCAGACTGCTGTAAAATCGGACTCCGGGAAAGCTATGGTATGTGCTTAGAATACTAGTTTACTCTTATAATGTGTCAGGTGTGTGTGTAATATTAAGCTTAATATTTATGTAATTATTGCTTAAATCATTTTTTTACTCTAATTAAACAAGAAGTCATGAATACCACTTAAGCATTCCTACTCAGTTGAAATGGAAGTTGAAATTATTCAAAAAAGGAACATGCACATATTCAATTTACTTCATAAGAATTAAACATGACAAGGTTTTGAGAACTATTCCTTTCTTGATTAAATATGTTGACCCAATTAAAGGGTGAGTGTAAAGCTGATAAATAACAATGACATTTTCATAGCCGTTTTGGAAGCCAATATGTGTTTACGTTAACACTTGACACTTTGAATTTTAACTGACGTTTTGGATCCTTTTGTGAAAATAATTCACTAGGTAATCCAATAACCCACTGAAGTTTATTACATGGCTATTACATAGCCAGTGGCAGTTTCTAGGCTCTGAGGCCTTCCTCTTGAGAAAGCAGAGGTGAACAGGGCAGGAACATGTGATCATGGGGTCAGAAGTTCATGACCTTAGGACATAGTAGGTTTTCTTTATGATGATATGGTTAAAACATCAGTAAAATGTCAGTCAGCAACATTATTTCACAGTGTATGGATATTCTCTACCTGCTTGTTTTTGTGAACATAAGGCATCAATTTACAACCATGAAAGCGGTGCTTATTTTAATTGCTGATGTGTCTGTGTACTCTTGCTTGAATCAACTAATATCTGCAGAAGTTACAAAATAATTAACTATTGGTGGCACATCAATGTGATATTGGCACATTATATAACATGTAGTTTTTTTACCAAGAGATCTTATAATTTTGACATGTAAAAATGTTGTCTATTTCATCTACTTTGTGACTTAACATTGTAAATTGTAAGTGGTTGATTTATTTTTAGATCAAATCCAAAGATTTTTACAAAAATAGCTGTATAGTTTGAAGCTATTTTTGTAAACAGAGCAAAATGAACAGGTCAATGAGCCAACTCAACTCACTGAGAAGATTCAGAAAGATCATATACATTCATATACAACAACACCTTTTCCGCCTTACATTAATATACACTGTCAACATAATTTTCCCGCCTCTCGATTTGATAAACGAAAAGCTTGCCTGCTTAGTTGTTACTGAATTAAGCCTAACCTACAGTACCATACCAACCATTGGGTGTTTACTTCCCCAAGGTAGTGTGCGCGCGTTTGTGTGTGTGTGTGTGTGTGTGTGTGTGTGTGTTTGAGACTGAAACTAGGTCATTAGACTACAACTCAGGCTGCTTGCATTTGAAATCATTCACCTCATATCCACTAACTCGTGCCATTTCAAGCTGTACCCCGAAATAGCTCCTTCTCGCCAGCCTGTCACAATATTCCTCCCACTGTCTCGCTCGAATCCATTTACATTAGACTCATTAAGGAGATACATTTTTACACTGGTCCTTCAGGGGACTGAAACCCACAACCTTGGCAATGCAAACATCACACTCTACCAACTATGCTAAATAGGACCATCTTCCTGTGACCTTAGGTACCAAGCTCGTCATCGCTCTCTTCATATGTTTGGATTATTCCTTTTCGAGAATGACTGGTTTTTACTAGTTACATTTAAAATATTGAATTATTACCCCAGTGGCCAGTGGGAGATTAAGGGGAACTTTCAGGTTACAGCTTTACTACTTATTGTCTTTACAAGTTAGTATACAGTAGTTCCTCATGGTCTGACGCTTGACATTGCTCACGCTACTTTACTACAGAAGAATACATTCCCCAAAATCAGCCGTTTCAAATTAGCGACCATTCAAATTAGCCACGAAAGGACCTTGTTCAATCTGGTTCATTCTCTTTGATTAAATGTCCCAACTCTTAACTAGCTAAGTATGTTTGAAGTGATTTTTTTTGGGAAAGTTATGCAGTTAGCATGCTAACATGCATTCACACAGACAGGTAAATATTTAGCACAGCTAGCTATTGCTAGCAGTCACTGTCTAAGTTGAAGTGTCTTAAGTGTAATGGATGTGACTAATTGCTGTCAGAAATATATATCATCCACAACATCTGGACGGGACTTTTAATGAAGTTATTAATTATATAAAAAAATCTTAAAATATTTTTTGCTATTGCTTGAAATCAGGGTTGGCTGCATTGACTTCAGTGGAGAATGATTACAGTACTTCCATAATGGAGTAATTCCGGATTTCTTGAAAATGTAACTGCTAGTTTGTATTGTTCTATTTTAAATTGCACTAGTGAAAGACGCAGGTTGGCACTTGTAAGCATTAACACACGACAGACTGTGCGTTGCCAGGGAATAACCGCACACCTCAGCAGTGTAGAAAGACACAAGGCTGAAAGCAGAGTGCAGTTATTCCCTGGCAACGCACAGTCTGGAGTGTGTTAATGCGCTTATAAAACGTTTGCCAACATTTTATTTGTGAAAATTAATGTTTAAATTACTATTTTTAGCAAAAGAAAATGGTCACGAGGCCATGCTATTTTATGCTATTCAAATGTTTAGGTGATATAGACCTTACTGTCAACATCAATCAGCCTGCTATAGCTACTGTACTGACGACACTATATTTAACGCAGTCAAGCCAACATCTGTGCAGTTTTGCATAGCAAGCGCGTTTCTTTGAATTTTGTTTCTGGACATTTATATACATCCATCAAAAGCCACATTGTGCAATCTTGTCTAGAAACGAAACGTTATGAAAACGGACTTCCATGTATTATGCAGGTGCTGCTATAATTAATAAAACTATTAATTAGTATTTGTTCCCGGTTATTAGATAGTAAAATACTTTAGTATTTGTTCTAACTGGTGTACTGCAGTTACGTTGTAGTCTTAAGTATTTGACCAACTGGTAGCCTATATTTTATGAGGTGTCCAGGATTATTAACTGTCTGTGCGTAAAAGTTTTATACTCTGCGGCTTGAAGTATTTCCAAAATATGAACGTATTTATAAATGGTCAAATCTAAAAATTCGATCCTTTCTAGATTTCTCTCTGCTGTCAATTTTAAATTTGGGTCTTATGAGTTAAGAGATAAAAACTGTGAGGGTAATATCTGTTCCATTCCATAGGATATCATCTTTTCCAAAGAACAACCTGATGGTGATATCGATTTTTTTTTAACATCATAAATATATCTTTCATTGCCCCCTGAATTGATTGGCGTTGTTTGGGCAAAATCAGCACTAATTGCCGTAATCGTGAAAAAGCCTAAATGAATTAATTAAGCATGTAAATAGCTAGGTAAATGCGAAAACTAATTTCTACTAGTTAATAAAATGTTTGCTTATGTTTTTGTTTGCATATGTGGTTTAAACACCTTTCTGTACATTTCCTTGGAAAAATTAACTCATTGCAAAATTCACTATAAGGTTTGCACAGAACGTCAGTGTTTATCCCTAAATCTTTTAGCCTATAAACTGTTCACTTGACACAGTCTTCCGCTGTCAAATTGCGGGATTCATTTCAGTCGCATTGCACTTGAACATAATAGTGTTCGTCATCAGAAAAATGTAGTTACATTATTTGTAAAATAGTGCGAATTAAATTAATAGCACACATAAAATGTGTTATTAATATTAGGATGATTTCAAAGACAGAGGGATAGAAATAATTTAATTTGCTTACAACGTTTAGGAAAACAATTGTAGGCTATATGCCTCAACAATTTAAAGAAAATATATATAAAATATAGGCAGAACAATAATTTCAGGCAACTTGTAAGTCTTATTCAAATAACCGTTTTCATAGAGAAGTAGCCTATCTTAATTTCACCGGTAGAACGGGTAGTCTATCGTAATTCCTCCTTTTTTATAATAAAGATGTCAACTGAAGGCTATTTCTTGATATTTTAAAATAGGAAGAAAGGCATCTAGGGTTAGATGGATAAACAACCCAACCCGTGATATGGGGAAAACTCTGTTTGTGTAATGTGAGTGGTAGGTCAGACAGGCTAACGAGCCAGCCACCGGTGTATTGACCGGTATTGACATGACAGCCACTAGCTAGCTATCGCTTCGTCACGAAAACACATTTTATTACAAAAAAGATTAGATTACTTAAAACCTGTGGCTGGTTAGCATGTCTACATCAGTGACAATCTTTTTGTGGTAAGTGAATGTTAAAATCGTTTTTATTTTTTAGATGATCTTATTTGGAAGTTGGTGTTGAGATTTGAAGCGAGAGGAATTGTCTGCCATGTTTTTTATTTTGTTCAGCTCCCCAGGGGGGCGTAGTGATACTTTTTGATTACATGTACTACAGCACTTCAGTGAAAAGGCAACATTCTACAGTGCGGATATCAGGGAATTGTCATAGGCTTGGAATGCAATTTTAGCCAATCAAATTGCAGATATCACCGGACCCGTTTTATAATTGTGATTAACACATTGTTGGGGGCTGGATGTGAGTATGTTGTTTAAATGTGTATATTCTATAATTAGTCACTATAATACCTCAGTTAGCATTACATTTCAAGTTTCATGGTTTTGATGACATAGGGCACAAATTGACGTCACATTGTACATCAACTTTGGGAATCCTTTTTGGCTCAACAGTGCCACTATTACAACCACTGGTCAGAAATGGTTAGCGCTAGTTTATAGTTAGCCAAAAGCTAGCTAGGGCAATGAGAGGAGATGCTGTCTGCTGCCTCTTCTCCACAGGTAGAGCCATGCACAAAGAGCCTCTCCACTGCAGCCAGACTCCATTTTCCCCCTTCAACACTGAGCTGCCAAATCCAAATTGACAGCCATTCATGCCCAGAATACCTGGCTGGGAGCGGAGAGAGGAAACTGTATCTAGACGTAGCAGGCAAATCCTCTCTTGTTCCTTGGATTCGAAAACATGGTGCATGTTGCTGACTTTCTCAGCATTTCTTCTCACTCCCATTCTGTCGTATTTTTCTCACCTTTCTCTCTCCCTCTTCTCCCGCCCCCCCCCCCCCTTGTGTTATTCGGTTGTAAGTCTCTGGTTTGGGTTTTAGCAAGCGCTAAGCATTAGCTGGTGTTGCACTTTCATTCGCGTGCCTCTCTGAAGGCCCCTTGCTCACTAGCGTTCATTGTTATGAATGTGGTGCTAACTTGGCGCGGACGAGGCAGACGTTTGGCTTGAATGTAGCTACTCAGCACTCTGCCGGCCAAAGCTGGGTTTTTAATGATAAATCATGCAGCAGGCCAATGCAGCAGTGGGGTGAAAGCTAAAAATAGATGGACGGAAAGGAAAAAAGAAATCTTGTTGTTTGATTCTATAAGGACAAACCTGCCACAGTTTATCTTGAGGTCTGCTTTACTGTATTGTGGATTACAACCTGGTCTTTTGGTTCCATGTGTCTTCATATATTATGATATTTTTATTTTTTATTTTTTATCCACAAACAATGCATATGCACAATAAATATTACCCACAGAAGATCTCTCCAATATTACAGCAGCTTTTCTGTTTTCATTGCTATTATTGTACCCATCTACATTCATTGCTAATATTGTAGCCATCCACACTCATTGCTACTATTGTAGCCATCTACACTCATTGCCATATGCTAGATTTTCATAGATGAAACTGTACAAAGCAAATTTAACCCTGTTTTGATATTGAGGTGGTGTGTGTGTGTGTGTTTTGTAGCGTGTGTGTGTGTGTGTGTGTGTGTGTGTGTGTGTTGAGTCCCTTGTCAATAAACCATGCTTGATTGGCTCTTTCAAATATGGGTTTATCCCATGTGCCACTGTGTCTGCCTGGGCTCGTCCATGACAATCAGCAATTATGTTATACAGGTAACTAAACAACGAGGCCGGTAGTATGCGTGTCCATATATTTGCTTGTATTTACTGTATGTGTGTGTGTGCGTTGTGGTAGTCTGCATGCTCGCACGTGCACGCTTGTGAGTCTCAGTGGGCGTGGCTGGGGGACGGCCAGGCCTGCTGACAGCAGCTCTTCAGTAGAATGTTTGCCCTTTCCTTGGCTCTTTGATGTGACCAAGTCCTGCTGTTATAATGAGGCCTGCACCCGCCACAAGGTGAACGCCCCGCAGGGCGCCCAGAGCTCTGCCAAAACGCTCCCGTCCACACAACAACAGTGAAACTTCACACAACAACCACACAAGTTTCACAAAACTAAAACGGGGAATCCTGGGCCCACATGAGCACATCAAACTTCATCACCACCATTACTCAAATTCCCAACATGAATTCATCTCTCACACACACTTTCCCCAAAATACTGCCCCATTGAAATCTCTAGAATGCAACTTTCACCTGAAACAACCTCTCAGAAACCCAAGACAGCAATTGTAACCAAGTTTTATGTACTCCTTTTCTGTATTTTTCTAATTATTTCTAATTTACACAATTTTTATTTTTTAAACACTTTGCAAATAGCAATCCTGGGTCTTTTTATCCAAGCCTGGCTAGAATAGAAAACCTGGGTCTTTTTATCCAAGCCTACCTAGAATAGCAATCCTGGGTCTTTTTATTCACACGGGTCTATTTCACACAAATTATTCTCAACTAGCACCTTAATAATGGAAATATGAGAGCCACAGTGATTGGTTTGCTGGGGGCAGGACACACATTCTGAGCTAGAGGGGTCAATGTTTTGGGATAAAAACTCCCCTCTCATTCAGCCTTCTGTCAACCTCAATCTGAATACTTAAGGATGTTGGATAATTCACCTACTTCATTTGTTTACTAATCAGAGCTTCTGTCGGCGGTTTGGAGTGAAGAATCTTAGCTGTGAACGGGCCTCTTCTTTGTATATGCACAGGACGTGTGTTGGTCTACATTTGGCTGGCCTTGCGCCATAAATCTGTGTGTACGTACTACGTTTACATCAGTGTTTGTTTTGCAGGCTGCCTGTGTGTAGTGTTTGGCCACATGCTGTTCACGTGCAGTCTCGCTGTGTTATAATGAAGAGCGTTTGATCTTTGCGTTCTACCCAGGGCGCTTGTTGTTTGGGGAGATGGTGTGTGTGTGTGTGTGTGCGTGTGTGCGTGCGTGTGGAGGGGGAGGTCTAATGAAGAGTGTCACTGTGATCGGTCTCTCAGACATCAGATTTCGACCGTGACTGACTCAAACATCACTGCAGCGTCTTAAATGGAACTCGGCCAATGTAAGTAAACGTAAAGGTAGATTTTTTGCTGAAAGATGAGGAATGCCGGATTTAATAATCCTCTGAGATTTATCTGTATGTGAAGGGACACTTGAATAACTACTTCAGCAGCCTGAATAAACTGAACTGAAGCCGTGTGGAAGGGGGTACCTTTCTCTCTGGGGCAGACTTTAGTTTCCTCCTTCGCTCCTCGAGCCTCTCGTTCGTCCACGCATTCGTTCCTCCCTCCCTCTCATTACATCGGGCGCGTGGCACCCCCCCCACCCCACCATCCGTCCAGCGCTGGCGGCCTGTCTTTCTTCTTCTATTAATTGGGTTCCATTACATTAAGCCCTCTGGCCAAAAGGCCATCCTGCCAATAAAACATTCAGTTTTTAACACTTCTCTGAGAGCTGGGCTGGCTGACTGGGGGAATGGTAATTGGTTATTTATTTAAGCTTCAGCCCACTTGGTGGTACAGATACTGGGAAGGAGTGGCAATGGAGAGGAGGGGCCTTGCTTTCTGTGGCCTACAAAGGAGGGGGGATAGGGGTGGAGGTTTTGGAAGGGGTGTGTTTGCCCACCTTTGTTGGGCAAAGGTCAGGTATCTCTTTCTCTGTCACACGCGCTCACACACCACACACCACACACACACACACACACACACACACACACACACACACACACACACACACACACACTCCCAGACTATGAACACCTGGCCAGCCTGTGTCTGTCTCCATAGGGCTTTAGCTCAGGCCACGCCCATGTATCTCCCTCTCTCTCTCTCATTCTCGCTCAGTCTCTTTGTCTCTCTCCAAATATCTCTCGTCTCGTCAGGTTCTCCCTTCCACTGGTTCGTCTCCTCCATTGAGAATGAACTGACTCGTTGCTGAGCTAAATTCGAAGGTGCAGTGATTTTCCTTTAACGTTCTTGTGTGTCCTGACATCATGCCTGTTTTTATGGCTCATCATTTAACAGTTCCATCTGAAATGCAGCCTGGGAGGTTACCTGAGGTCAAACAGGTGTGCATTTATCCAGGCGTTGGCAAAGAGCAGCGCTTGTATGTGTTAAGACCTGTGAAGGAGTCAACAAAAGGTGTTAGTTTTTCACATTCTATTGTCTACGGTTTCACCTCCTCTGTCCTATATCCCATCTCTTTCACTCTATGTCACACTAAGTCTCTTATACCATGGGCTATAAACTTACTGGCACCCCTGACTGGCAATGCACGAACAATACTTTAAAAACATAAACATTATAATATAGAGAGTCAAAATGCCAACGTGAGAAACACTGTACTTTATTAAAATTGCAATGGAAACAACCAAAATCAATACTTTGTGCAATCACCTCTGGCCAAGATAACAGCATGGAGTCTCTTCCTGTAATGTTTGACAAAGTTAGGGAACACATTTGGAGGTATATTGGACCATTCCTTCATGCAGATCCTTTAAAGATCTTTCAAATTCTTGTGTTTGCGCTAAGTAACTTTCCTCTTCAACTCAACCCACAGGTTTTTGATTGGATTGAGGATCTTATAAAGTTATAATATTTTTAACAATACATTACTTTGCCAGTGAACATTTTTTTCTGCCGGAGACGCTAGATTGGAAGGTTGTCATTGACGACGATAACAAAACCCATGATCCCACGCTACTTCCCGATGTCATCAAAGTACATCTTTTGCTATTGTTTTGATTGAGAGACCCCTAGCGGCCAGAAATTACATATTGTACGTTTAAGATTGTGGAATCTTGTTTTGGAGGATATACTGTAGGCCTAGATTTTTTATTTAATCAATAAATTATTTTGGGTGGTTCCATTGACACATTAATGTCTGTAATTCTCACATGCTGGTATTTTGAGTTTTTCCCTAATTGTGTCATTATTTTTTACAGTATTGTTTGTGCATTGCCAGTCAGGGTTGCCAGTAATTTTGGAGCCCACTGTATTTCACTTGTATTCTTTCTTATCAGTGTTTATGTTCAGGTTAAGCTCCAGTGTTTCTGTTCAGGTTAAGCTCCAGTGTTTCTGTTCAGGTTAAGCTCCAGTGTTTCTGTTCAGGTTAAGCTCCAGTGTTTCTGTTCAGGTTAAGCTCCACTGTTTCTGTTCAGGTTAAGCTCCAGTGTTTCTGTTCAGGTTAGGCTCCCGTGTTTCTGTTCAGGTTAGGCTCCCGTGTTTCTGTTCAGGTTAAGCTCCAGTGTTTCTGTTCAGGTTAAGCTCCAGTGTTTCTG
>JACXGM010015657.1:0-12682 GCA_016801145.1 Umbra pygmaea | reverse complement strand
TGGACCTAAAACCTTTTAGACCTTGAAGGGTTAAAGTAAGTACAGGGGCATTCCCCCGGAGTAACTTAGAGTAAAGTGCCTTGTCCAAGGACACAACAACAGTTGGCAAAGTTGGGAATAGAACTGGCAACCGTCCCACTACTAGCCTGACTCCTTTACTACTGAGCCATCTGCACCCCACAATTTTATTTTACGGCACAACTGCATCATGGTGGCCGAGGTTTACATCCTGATCACAGCTTTCTGACTAACCGGGGCTCTGCTAGGGGCAGCGCAAATTAATATAGTGCTGCCCGGGTTAGAGGAGTTAGTATTTGTCAGGGATCGGACCGGAACCGAGGGTGAATCCAAATGCAGACTAACACGAGATGAGTAAATACAGTAATATTTATTGACGAACAATCAGATAGAGAATGGTAAACAGTTGTATATGACCATGTGGCTTGTGGTGGAAAATGGAGAGTGAAACCAGGTAAGTGTTGGGATGCTATAGCAGGAGACCGGATGGCTGAGGCAGAGCGCAGGTGAGTATATACCATGTGGATGGTGATCCATTGTAGTAGGAGACCGGATGGCTGAGGCAGAGCGCAGGTGAGTATATACCATGTGGATGGTGATCCATTGTAGTAGGAGACCAGATGGCTGAGGCAGAGCGCAGGTGAGTATATACCATGTGGATGGTGATCCATTGTAGTAGGAGACCGGATGGCTGAGGCAGAGCGCAGGTGAGTATATACCATGTGGATGGTGATCCATTGTAGTAGGAGACCAGATGGCTGAGGCAGAGCACAGGTGAGTATATACCATGTGGATGGTGATCCATTGTAGTAGGAGACCGGATGGCTGTGGCAGATCGCGGTGAATAATGACCAGGTAATGATAATCGGTTGTCATAGATGATCAGAGGGCTGGCTGTCTAAACAAGTGAGTTCTGGAGTGGAGGCAAGGAGAACCAGGGTAAGATAACAAGGACATGGAAATAATACTTTAGAAACAACAGCTGACCAAATAACAAAGGTAGATAATAATTCCAAAAGGAGCTCGAGAATAGCACACACCTGTGTTTTACAATAATCCGGCAGGGACTGGTTTCCAAAAGCCTATAAATAGGGAAGTCAGCAATCAGCTCCAGGTGCTGGTGTCGTACAGGTGCTTGGGATCAGGTGATTTCTGGTGCTCAGGATATAGGGGTGCGTTCGAGACACAAAGGACAAGACAGACAGATACAGACAGGGAACAAACTCAGAGGCCGCCTCAGGAGGGTGGGTTCATGACAGTATTTGGACACAATTACCTTGTCATATCGATCTCAAGTGCCTATTTGTTGGTAGGTGAGGCACCTATGTTTTCAATTGCTGCTGTTTAATTGGGTCATTTGTAACCTCTAACATAGAGTATGTATTGACTAAATGTTTCTGTATTGAATGTGCAGTGTGATAGGAATAGGACCACTTGGTGACACGTGCTTGGAGGAAGCATGTGAATGATCTTCGACCCTCTCGACACGCTGAGAGCTTGCACATGAAACAAGGCTTAAGGGGAATTGGACATGACAAAATGGTGAGGGAAAAAATTTTGGGAAAAAATGTACATGTTTGATTTTGCCCTACTGCACAATGGATTCAAATTATCAACTCATCATAGTACAAGATAAATACATTTATAGTAGAAAGCAAATTATGTACCAGATTACAGTTTTCTCTAATGGTCCTAGACTATGGTGACATTGCATTTAACATTGTTAATACATTCCCATAATTTAGCAGACACTCTTACAGAGTGACTTAAAGGAGTGGGTGTATTAACTTACAAACATCCTCTTACCAACTGAGCTACATGGGACTATGTGAATGCCGCTGGCACTACAACAAAGATGTTGGACAGAATATATCATAAGGCATCACATTTTATTAGAGGTGACAGATTTAGTACTTTTACTGCATTCTCTACCACAAAGTTGGTTACCTAACAGCCTTACTGACCTTAAGACCTACTGTATTGGGTATTGATGGACAACTGTTCTGTATTTCTGTAGGGGTTTTAGTGAAACACTTTTTTAAAATGTTTTTAAATGAAAGGAATTAGGCCTCTAGGGCAATTTAGTCAGATTATGCTTTCTGCATGCATTTTGTAAATATTTCAATGTGTGTATCTGTAAATGAGTCATTGGTGTTAGTTTAGCTCCCTGATTAAAAACATGTAAATTTTGTAATTAGTTATAAATGACAAACTCGTGAAGCTAGCCACAAGGGCTTCAGTTGGCAACCAGGGCAGAAACGTGTATGAGATATTAACATATTATGCTTTTTATTTCGTCTTTATAGATATCTAGTTTTATAGATACTTAAGGAAGTATTTCGATTCAACTGATTTTGATTCTTGCCACAAGATTTTTTAGATTTTGATCTATGACACAATTTCACCAAGCTTGGTATTTCCAAATCAAGCTGTCCCTGGGAATTCCTCAATAACCATCATGGCAGGTTCAGTTCAATTTTCCAGAGCTCAGAAAGTTCTGACACAGTTAGGTGGGTTTGTCATATCCCTACTGTAATAAACCAAGACCCTTGTCTTACAATATCATTCTTGTCTCATTAAGGCTTATATGGTGGGTTGATAGTGAGACCCCACTGAACCAATCAGAGATTTAAGGTCCAAAACAGGAAATCAAACTTCTGTCAACCATGCTTTTAAATGAGGCCTTGGTCCCTATTAACAAGTCATGTTCAAAGGATAATCCTACAATAATTGGCCAGCCTTTTCAATTTGACAGAAATAAAGCAAATAGGGTTTAGACACATGGAACTCGAAAGTGGAGTTGGACCTGAAAGAACCTATGTAAAATTGTGGCAATATTTGCTATGTGGTAATATTTACTAAAACTGTACAGCTCCTGAAGGCAGTAAAGGTCGGCATTACATTAAATCAAGTTCTTTCTTCTTCTTTTTACACACCCACCAGCATTCATTCCTGCTCTAACACTGTAATAAGCCATTCATTGTTCAGTATGGCCTTAAGGGTATACCATAGAGCTGGACCCAGTCCAGAGTTAATATAATCTTATTACAGTGGGTTACAACGTCAACATCCCTAGGAACAGCTCACTGTTTACTGTGGCTTCCTAGAGATAAAGCCAACAATTTTGTGGCAGGAACTGACATCACTGGGAGCTGTTCAGAAGTATATTTATATTCATCCCAGTGGTGCGGTTTGAAGAAAATGTCATGGTATCATCAAAAAATGACTGACTTTCCCTGGGGCATAGATTATTGGTGAAACTATTAAACATTTTCCTGTATCGCTTTATTTTTATTCACTTCTTGGTTGCACTACTGGCTGCATTTCCCTGAGAACATGCTGCAAATGCAGAAGGGAAATGATTATGCTGGCTTAACGCATTGTTGATCTTGACGGAGTTACACTTCAGCATGACCTTGGTTTGAAGTGAATAGCATGCCATTGATCTTAAATTCACTAACCTACGTGATGTGACCAGGTGGAGAGAAATATTTTTCCACCTCACAATCTTTTACACTGCCTCATTGTAAGATGAAGACAGTAAGTTAGTAGGTGTCACATTGATGGACAACATAGATAATTTCCCTGGCATGCTATCTATAGTCACCTGTAAACGTCTTCTGAACTAAGGCAAATTCTCATGTGACATAAAAAAACAAAGAGCCTGGGGTATAAAAGATCATTACCAGGTGCAGTGGGGTGTGATGCAAGTGTAGCACGCAAGGAGATAGAGTGGGGAATTCTGCTTGCAGTATCTGGGAGAGACAGTCTGTCAGCAATGCTTGGGGGAGCATACAGTGGTGATTGGAGATTGCATGCTATGCTCTAAGGTTAATTTGTGCAGAGAGAAGGCTAATATAGCTAGCTACACAGGAAGATAAACATGGCGATAGCATGCTAAGGGACCGTTCGTTTTTTATTCAAGGGGCTACCAGAGGAGTTTTGTGATCTTTAGTCAAAATAGACCTGACCCTCCCTTCGCCAGCAATACATTTTTCTATGACCCTCCAAATTATTGGGAAAAGAGGCATGACCCTCCCCAACAATTTATTGATGCCTTCTGTACTGGTTTGCGCTTGGCAAAGATGTACATATAGCAACTGTTATTTTTACAATTATAACATACAGTACATGACTTATCTTCTGCTTCCTCACACTCCACCAAGATGGTGGCCATTTCAGTAGATTAACTCACTAACATTGTTGTGGAAACAATAAATGGGCACATTTTTAATTTGTCCAATTAAAAAAAAACAGGATGATCAACAAAAATAGACCGATAAACAAACATCCAGACTAAGGGCCCTATCTTGCACCCGGCACAATTTACATTTTACACCAACACATGTATCATTCCTAATTTGCACCTAACGCACAGGGGACTAATTGTTGGTGTCACCATTTAGGCTGTGCAGCAGAATGGGCAGACAGCACCCACTTGAACAAACCACCCAATGAAAACAGTATTTTCTTTAAAAAGAAAAAATTCAAAATGCACTGTTCCAAATTATTATGCTCAAAAGAGTTTCAAAACATTTTATAGGTTGTAAAGAACTGAAAATGGTCATTTGTTGAATTTGCAGCATTAGGAGTTATATTTACTGAAATCAAACAGATATTACCTGTAACTTATTAGGGCAAGTTACATGATTCACAATTCACACTTTAACAATTATTGCATCGATTGAACTTGTGAGTTTATGGAAAGTATCTACTTGAATTTCTTTGCAGGATGACAGAATAGCCTCTCAAAGCTGCTGTTTTGATGTGAACTGCCTCCCACCCTCATAGATCTTTTGTTTGAGGATGCTCCAAATGTTCTCAATAGGTTTGAGGTCAGGGGAGGAGGGGGCCACACCATGAGTTTCTCTCCTTTTATGCCCATAGCAGCCAATGACACAGATGTATTCTTTGCAGCATGAGATGGTGCATTGGCGTGCATAATGATGATTTTGCTATTGAAGGCACAGGATCTTCTTTTTGTACCAAAGTCAGAAAGTTTATATACTTTTCCGAGATTTTTTTTTTACACCTTCAGGGACCCTTAAGGAGACTACCAGCTCTCTCTCCATGATTCCGGCACCTCCTTGCTGATGTCGCCGGCTAATTGGGACATGGTGGCCATCCACCAACCATCCACAACTCCAACCATCTGGACTATCCAGGTTTGCACGGCACTCATCAGTAAACAATACTTTTCTTTGTCTTCATGTATTTCTGGGCCCACAGCAACCATTTCTGCTTGTGAGCATTGTTTAGAAGTGGCCAAATAGTAGGTATATGCACAACTGCAAGCCTCTGGAGGATCCTACACCTTGAGGTTCTGGTTTGCACCAGCAGCTTCAAATACCTGTTTGCTGCTTTGTAATGGCATTTTAGCAGCTGCTCTCTTAATCCAATGAATTTGTCTGGCAGTAACCTTCCTCATTATGCCTTTATCTGCATAAACTTGTCTGTGCTTTGAATCAGCCACAAATATCGTCAAAGTACGATGATCACACTTAAGTTAATGAAATATCTAATGTTTTCATACCTTGTCCAAGGCATTGCACTCTTTGATGCTTTTCCACAAAAAAGAGATCGTTTTTCTTTCCCATATTGTTTAAAACCTGTGGCCTGCTGAATAATGTGGAACATTCTTTCTTAAGTAAATTTTCTTTAATTGGGCTCACCTCGCAAATTAATTATCACAGGTGTCTGAGATTGATTTCAGTGATCCAAAGAGCCCGGAGATACAATCCCATCCCTGAGTTTGATTAAAAAAACAAAAATGTAATGTTTATGACACTTAATTCCAATTTGCATAATAATTTGGAACATGGTATATATGCAGTGTGTGTTTCTCTACTGAACTTGGCCACCATGCGCTCCAGCATGCGCTCCAAACATTGTAATGCGCTTGATAGCTGACAGCTATAAAAACGGTATTTACTCCATTCTAAATCTCCCAATCAGACAATGCTTGTTTTTCTTTCGTTCACTCACTTATCCAAATGCATATGACTAGGTGTAGGCTACTATTTAAAGGGGAACAATAACGAATATCTTTAATGTCTATGTTTCTTCGCCTGAAGTAATTCTCTGACGATCTTGCTAATCAGGCAGCTCTCTCACTCAAGGAGAGCAGGGTCGAACTAGCTGGACTGCAGCTGAAAGTTATGGCTTTGTCCACAAGATTGCGCTTGATATTACTTTGTAAAATAATATTTATAAATATATATGTTTGTCATTGTTCCACTTTTTTTTATTTTGGATACTGTAATTCCTCAAATAAAAACTCAATTAAACGCCAGGCTCTGATAGTGGCCGGGGGCGTGGTCAATACTGACAAATAAAGGCTGGTCTTAAATAAAGGCCGGGGGAATATTACGTGTGGATAATCTCCTATAGCTGCATTTCATATAATGTGCATTCCAGTTAAGCGTAATGTACATTTCTATCACTTTCTATCACTTAATAGATTCAACAATATATTCATGCTATTTTTGGATTATGGTACTGCTGCTCCTGTGAGCTGCCGCTCCGTAGGTTTTTGTTCCAAACCTAATTTAGCACAAGTGACGCTACTCACTACCAGTTTGAAACGCTAACTCAGGGTAGTCGCGACTCGGGTTGAACATTTACGGAATGCCAGCTCGCAGGAGCAGGAAATAGCATCGCTTTGTATAATTGTCCTACTGGTATTTCAGTCAATGCGGCTGTATGTTTTACTCAGCTTGGTGTTGTTTGTAGTAACGTACAGGTAGATGGCAGTAACTACATGGAAATAACATTGCTCCCATTCAGTGCAAGCGATTTAATCTTCAACAACATTTTTGCAACTACGTATTTGATTTGGAACGGTTACAAGAAGTGTTGAGATTGCGATAACAACGTAATGCAGCAATAAAAGGCAAACTGGAACAAAAATATAGCCAATTATACTTATCAAACAGAGGGAATCAGAAATAAAGGCCTGCCTCTAACAAAAGCCTGCTTCAAATAAAAGCTGGTTGCCTTCTGCAGTAGAGGTAAATAAAGGCCCCGGTCTTTATTTGAGGAATTACGGTATATTATTTTGTAAGAAGAAGAAAGAATGTGTAATTAACATGACAAATACCTATGCACATTTCGTGGAATAGCCTAGAAATAATTACTTTTATCATATGTAAAATAAATGTACAGCAGTATTGTCTATATTTTAGGTTCGGGTGCAGACTTCTGAATTCAACTTTTGTCCAAATAGTTGTTTAGTTGCAGATGGGTGAAAAAACTAAAATTGAGCAAACCACTTTTGCCTGGGTAGTGTTTCCCAACCATGGGTACTAGGACCCCTGGTGGTACAGTAAACAAAAACATTTGGGAACCACTGGCCCAGGGGGTTTATATGGAGGTTAGAGATAAAAAAATGAAATCACAAAAAATAAAAGAGAAATCACAGAATTTGGAACAAAATAAAACAGAATTGGACAAAAAAAGAATGGATTTTATAGATCCCTAATAAGATAAAGGACCCAGAGGTGGAAAGTGAAGGGAGACATATGCCTATACTAGGCGGTTCTAGGTAGGCTTCAAACCAGGCTTGGGGGGTTGGTATGTCTCCACTGCCTTCAGTGGAAAGTGAGCTCTGATGTCTTTCGTGGGAAAAACATTCCTATGAAGTTTTTTACGATTTAAGATGGAAGATTACGCACATCCAGAGCAACGTGTGATGGCCGACCGCAAAGCACTGTAGTAAAACAATCACATAGAGCCAGAAGGGTGCATTTACAAAATGCAAGACGTAGTTGATTTCGAGTCGCTTACATTTTCTTTTTTGGTTTGTGTTTACTTTTTAAACTTCTCGTGAAGTCCAGGCAAAAAGTATTAAATAGGATTCGCAGAGAAAGACTGATCCTGCACTGCCGGCTGCACAGGCAACGCATGCAAAGACGTTCTGCTAGTTATTACTTTCCGTAATAACTACCTACACCGTTTGTACTTTATATGGTGCCAGTTGAAACCACACACCAAAACACTAGTGTGACATCACATCTAGGTTTTCACCTAGACCAATCAGCGATTTTGCCAAACTGGAACCAGGGATAAGCCCGCCCAACGATGCTGCCAGCACGAGCTTCCAAACGAGGCTGCCAGCCTGCTAAAAAATTGCTAAAAGTTTGAGTTCCAGAATTCAGAAGGGTAATGGAGACACAGCTATAACCAGGCGGAACGCTGAAATTCAAGGTTCTACATGGTAATGGAGACGAGGCAATAGAGAGATTGAAATGCCTGAACCACATATGTTTTTGTTTGTGGTCTAGATAAGGGTTAGTTATCTGCCCTAGTTGACTGATTTATGTACACCAAAGTGTTGCTTTAATAGTATTTCTACTCACAATATTAGTGAAATAAATGTAAGAGCTATTACTGAAAGTGTTTGGGCTATCAGGTTAGAGTAGGTCAGTATGGCAGTCAGCAACACTGCAGTCTAGATTTGATTTTAGAGACATTTGTTAATACAGTTGCATTGCTAAATAATAGTTTTTTCTTCTATTTTTTATCCTCTTCTTTAGATGTGTCAAAATGTAAAAATGATAGACCTGTACAGCCACAGTTGAAGGTAGTTCCCAAAACCATATGAGGAGGGAGATAATTATGTTTTCACAGTGAGTGGTATCAAACCCACCCATGGTTGAATATTCACAAGCTAAGGATTCAGCTTACTGCTTTTTGTGTAGGCATTTTGGACTTGCAAAGGCCCAGAATAATTTATTGTACAGGGATATTCCAATTATAAGAAGGCCACTTTTAAAGACAGTGGGTTTAGTGTACATGCCAAATCAGAGATGCATTTGAATGCAATTGTAGCACGGGGCTAATACAAAAGAATGGTTGGAAACAATACATCTTTCCTAGGAATGATGAGTGAGAAAAACAAGTAACAAGTAATAAATAATCAAAACTAGATCAAAAACATGGCTGAGTTTTTGCTGCTCACAGCCCCTCAGAATATTGCACAGTGTGGACATGACAAAACAGAAAGCTCAAGAACAGATGGCATTTCTTTGGGATCTTAGAACTTTTAGGTAGAAATGATCCGTTGGTCAAAAGTTACATGTCACCGGGGCCCTAAAGTGCATTGTACACAAGAAAAAGCATTCAAAATTAGATCTTAATGTTTAGCAGGAATGGTGCGGGGAGAAATAATTAACGACGTAAAAGACAGCTAGCAATGTTCGATTACATTAGATGAATCCAAATGTGAAAATAGAGCAGATATTTGTCCTAAGATACTATTATGATGGTGTAGTACAAGAGAGCTTAGATTCTGCTGGTTTAACAGATAAAATAATTTCTTTTTGGAAAAGTGGGGACTGAAACATACAGAAAATCTTGTTGGCCAAGGATTTGATGGAACAGCAGTTATGAGTGGCAAGCACTCTGGTGTACAAACCAGAGTTAAAGAAGTAGCCAAGTATGCATTCTACGTGAACTCCAATGGCCATTGTTTAAATCTTGTTATTGTGGACTGTGTTAAAAATGTCTATGAAGCTGGATGCTTTTTCTCTTTGCTTGAGAATTTGTATGTATTCATGTCCGGCTCATATGTCCACAAAATTTGCTTCATGTACAAAAACAAATGTTCAGAGCTACCAAGACTAAGTGACACTAGGTGGGCTTGCTGCTTCTTTGCGTGTCAAAACCTCATGGATAGATTGCCAGCTGTTATAAGAGTGCTTGAGGAAATGTGATGGAATTTCCATATATGGTGCATTATAATCTTAACTAAATATGTTCAGACCAATGGGATGCCTTATACCTGCACCTTGAGTATCTATCAATATGTTAATCAAAGCAATGTTAATCAATGTATAATCAATCTATTAATCACACACTGATAAGTGATATTGTAATCAGCAAAACTATCAATTATTATGGTCACACCTGTATTGGAAATATATTAAGCTACAATGAATTGCATTGAAATACCTTTAAGACTGCTGGGAATAAAGAGGGCTCAAGGCCTCACTATTTTATTGTAGAAAGTTCTGGATTCTGCACCACCAATATTTTCTGATAAGGGCTTCTGAGAGCACGCCCATACAAATTAACATAAAGGGATGACCAATTATGTCATGGGATGAAATAGGGAAAGATAATGGTGAAAAAAGTTACAAGCTTATCCAGGACTGCCCCATTATTTAACATTTAGACATGGCCAGTTAATAAGGTTCAATATAAAAATGCATGCTCTGTATCAAGAGTTAGTCTTCTTCTGCAGAAGAAACTCAACTTTATGGGTTCAATCAAGTCTATTTTGGATCACAAGAACTGCTGCCTGGACTTTTTCTTTTAAAGAGGGGAACAGATTTTCACTTCCACAGTAATGTCAGATGAGGGTAACGCTGAGAGAGCTACAACTGACTTTCATAGGGCTACTTGTATTTAGAAAGGTCTTTGGTGATATAAAGGGATTATCTGACATGCTTCAGTCACCAAAACCTGACTTCACCAAAGAATTGGATCTTATTGAAGCCACTAAACAGACCTACTCTATGTGGAGTATCACAATATAGATGAAACCTTCAATGAGCTGTGGATCACAGTAATTGAAGTATGTGATAATTGCAATATTCCTACAGTCATCAACTCCAACAAAGTGTTGTCACATCCACACTTGGACAGTGAGCTCCACATAAAAGCAGAGAGTTTTCGAGTAAACACGTTCCTTCCCCATCATTGCTGCTCTTCCGCCCTGCGGCGTTGAGTCGTAGTTCCTAATCGGACCCGTTTCAGTGACGGACCTGATTGAGCAACAGAGCGATAATCATTCATGAGTCTGCTTCATTACATAGTTTGGTCAGGTCTTTGTCTGTAAATAATTACACGTCAGCAGTGTGGTTTACTGTGTGATGTACCTGTTTACTTTCAGCAATGTATTTCACTACGTTCGTGACTGTATGGGTTTTCTCAAATTACGTTCTCGTTTGAAGCCTTTTGTTTTGATGACTCACTGTTTTATCTGCCCAGCAAGGAGCCTCAGCGCTTCACCTCAGTTTAATTAGTGGACTTGTTTACATCTGTTGATTCACATGGATAATGTATGTAACAGTGTAGCATTGAGTTTGGTTATACTGCGGATGTTTGTTTAATTTCTCTAAATAAAGAATATCTGTAGTTTATTGTGTAAAAAGTGTTGATATTGAGAATACAGTGTAACCTTACTGAGTTATTGGGTAACTTTATATTTTATAGTGTAAAAGCAGAACAGACGTTACACTTTTGTAATGTTTATTTTCTGTTAATTCTTTCAGTCTTACAGACTTAAATGGAGTACAACTTAAGAGATAAAACTGAGGAAGAAAAGAGAACAAAAGATAAGAGTTTCTCTTCTTGATTGCTGGTAACTATCTGTCTAGGCGTACAAGGTAGATGTTGTACTGCGAGGGCAGAATAGACGCCATACTTGTTGAGTTTAAGAAAAGTCCAACTGCAACCTAATGATTGACATTCAGGCACTAAATTCAACAAGCAGCAACATCCTGAAGGAAGAAAGGGTCTTGTTACTGGCAGAGGCATATGGATCTGATCTCCAAGACCTAAAGAGTGAGCTACATCAAACCAAACAAGTTCTTGAACAGAATTGGTCAAAGGGGAAAGACAATCCTGCTGATCTGATGGGATTCATCAAGTTTTTGAAGCCATTAAATGAGGTGTTGCGTGAGCTTTATAGTTTATGCAAAATAGCTGTTGTTTTACCAGTCAGCAGTGCTGGGTGTGAGTGCAGCTTTTCATAATTAAAATGTGTAAAAAAATCAGCTGCATTTAACGATGGAGGAGGGACAACTTAGCTCGGTTACACTTTATTTGGAGAGTCCGAAATTCCATCTGTAGGTGCTCTACAGATAGTTTGTTGATGATATGTCTATCAACAAACTATCACCAATCTATCTGTTGATAAGCAACTAATTGTGTAGTTTAAAGGTAGGGGTAAGTTTAGAATATGTTTTAGGGTAATGGTTAAGGTTAGGGTTAACAGTAGGGGAATGGTTAAGGTTAGGATTAGAGTTAGGGTTAGTGATAGTTTGTTAAAATGTTGTTGATAGTCTGCAGATAATTTGTAAAGCATCTACAGATACACCTTTTGGGCTCTCAAAATAAAGTGTTACCCTTAGCTCTTCTGAGTATTGAGAGCCAGCATATAAAAGCACTGGACTTGGACACATTTGTTAAAAGTTTTGCTGAACTTCAATCTCTAAATGCACAAAATGTTGAACCTTGAAGCAGATGGGCTACAACAGCACAAGACGTTTAAAGTCATATTCTAAGTCACTTAAATCACCTTCTGCATTCTGATTGTTGATTTGAACTTTATCAGATCGTCTTGAACATGTCTAAATGCATTGACTTGCTTCCACGTGATTGGCTGATTTGCATTAAGAACAATATCTAAAGTGGACAATGAATGTACAGTGGGTATAGAAAAGAATCCCTGTAAAATAATCACATTGGCCCTCATTTACGAAACGTGCGTACGACCTAAAACAGGCGTACGACGGGCGTACGGCGATTCTTACGCAAAGCAAGGGATTTATCAATTTGAACGTGATCGTAGGCTGCGATAAAATCTCACGTCTGGTCTGACTTCGTGTACGCAAATTCTATAGTGTGACTAGCCGTGTTCATGGTATAACCACCTTGT
>JACXGM010015656.1:8539-21214 GCA_016801145.1 Umbra pygmaea | reverse complement strand
AATGAAGGTATACCATATACATCTACATGAAGATATATCATAGCCATCTAGAATGAAGGTATACCATAGACATCTACATGAAGATATATCATAGCCATCTAGAATGAAGGTATACCATAAACATCTACATGAAGATATATCATAGCCATCTAGAATGAAGGTGTACCATAGACATCAACATGAAGGTGGACATCAAAAGAAAATGATAGCAATAGTGAAACTGAAATGAGGGTTTTGTGAAATGGTGGGGGGAGAAATAAGGCAGGGTTGGTTGTTTCATGAATTATTCATGGGGTGACATGATGGCTAGATGTTTTCTATGATGCTAATGTGAGTGTGTTCTCATCTGAAGATCTATCATAGCCATCTAGAATGAAGGTATACCATAGACATCTATATAAAGATGTATCATAGCCATCTAGAATGAAGGTATACCGTAGACATCTACATGAAGATCTATTATAGCCATCTAGAATGAAGGTATACCATAGGCATCTATGTGAACATCTATCATAGCCATCTAAAATGAAGGTATACCATCGACATCTACATGAAGATATATCATAGCCATCTAAAATGAAGGTATACCATCTACATCTACATGAAGATCTATCATAGCCATCTAAAATGAAGGTATACCATCTACATCTACATGAAGATATATCCTAGCCATCTAAAATGAAGGTATACCATCTACATCTACATGAAGATATATCATAGCCCTCTAAAATGAAGGTATACCATAGACATCTACATGGAGATATATCATAGCCATCTAGAATGAAGGTATACCATAGACATCTACATGAAGATATATCCTAGCCATCTAAAATGAAGGTATACCATCTACATCTACATGAAGATCTATCATAGCCATCTAAAATGAAGGTATACCATCTACATTTACATGAAGCTCTATCATAGCCATCTAGAATGAAGGTATACCATATACATCTACATGAAGATATATCATAGCCATCTAGAATGAAGGTATACCATAGACATCTACATGAAGATATATCATAGCCATCTAGAATGAAGGTATACCATAAACATCTACATGAAGATCTATCATAGCCATCTAGAATGAAAATGTACCATAGACATCAACATGAAGGTGGACAGCAAAAGAAAATGATAGCAATAGTGAAACTGAAATGAGGGTTTTGTGAAATTGTGGGGGGAGAAATAAGGCAGGGTTGGTTGTTTCATGAATTATTCATGGGGTGACATGATGGCTAGATGTTTTCTATGATGCTAATGTGAGTGTGTTCTCCTCTGAAACAGAAATAGTCCATCTGTACAGTGTCCTTGGTCCCCAGTGACTGGGACGTTCATGACATGGAAGGAATGGACTGTGTCTGACACGACAACCCACCAGGGGGAAGGAGTGGTAAAGGAGAGACCACAGAATTGGGGAACAAGATGGTGGAGAAGATGCAAATTACATGTACAGTATCATAAAAAAAGATGAAAAGATGTTACTGTAAGAAAAGGCTTACTGTAATATGAAAGAGATATGGAAGGAGAAGGAATGAGGTACAGTAGATCCTGAGCAGCCTCAATCGTTTCTGCTAAAACACAAGAGGGTTTGCTAGTTTTTGAGTGTTTCATTCTGCCTGTGTGTAATTTGTGCTTGTGTCTGTCTGACATTAGCAGTGCTAACCAATGACCCGGCCCCTCACCACAACACATCCTTCCATGCCTGATCCGTGTGTCCAGCATCCTGGCTTCACTGTGAGGCTGTAGGCCTCACCCACCGCTTGGGGAGTGCTGCTGTGTGGCAGAGAGAGAGAGGAAGCTACTGTCACGTTCAGTAAACTCACAGTTCTTCATCCTTGCACTTGTGGGCACTCGGCTGGTGGGCTGGGGTAGGGCGGGGGGAGATGGGCGGCAGGGAAATGTGGTGTGTCACTAATGTGAGGCCAAGGCCCATTCGCTCAAAGGGACGGACACATACTGTAGCTGCCATGCAACACACACAATAAATAACCTCACACACACGCCGACACAGTGTTTCTGGCCTCTTGTAGGACTGGCTGTGAGATGTGTGTGTGTGTGTCAGTCATGTGTGTACATCTGTGCCTGTCGGTGTGCATCGGTGTGTGTCTATTTGTGTGTGTGTGCATCGCACTTTCACCACTAAGTGAGAGTGTCTCCCACCTGTCTCTAATTCAAGGGGCGGCAGACGAAATAAGGGTAAGGTCTCAGGCCCTGTCACACCTCCCAGTAACCTCCTGCTTCCCCCCCCACGCCTTCAGCCCCCCAAATCTCAGCCCGCTCTTCTCCCTCCACTCCCACAAACAGGAAGTGATTATAGCCGCTCCGCCGTCACCCTGTTTACACCTCAAACTGCCACCAATTACCACGAGCTGAGGTGACATCTGACACAGCGCTCTCCAGCCCACACCTCGAGCTGCAGGGCACACTCCTCACACAGGGGGCCCGTTCTCCACTAACTGACAACTTCCTTCCTCCATGAAAGCCTTCCTTGCTGCTTCACCACATTCATTTCTGTTTCCCAGTCTGGATGCTTGGAGTGGACTCTGTGTCTGTTTAACGGTGATCAGACAGGGGGCACGGCCTTTGTGCCGGCGGCAAAGTGCAGGGTCCCTCCTGAAAGCAGAGCAGTCAGCCCAGCTAAGGTGAGGTGGCGGGGGGCATGGCCTGGGAGGGGTCTGAGAAGGGCGCTGACGCCGGGTCAGGTTGAAGTCACTGAGACCATTTCTCTTTGAGGAAGTCGAGCTGTGATTAATGTGGCAGGACACCAGGTTGGGCGGCAGTGTGTCCGCTGAGTTGAGGCAGCGCACACAAACATGCACACACACACCCACACATATAAACACACAACCATTTGGCCTGAGCTGTACTGATTGTGGACATGGGAGGAGAGATGTCCAAGCTGGAGAAAACCATTGTAATGGTATTGAGTGTCAGGCAGACTCACTGATACGTAACACGTGTGTACGAGACACGGAGGGGCTATGCACATGTTTGTGTGTGTGTTTGAGTGTGCATGCATTTGTGTGTGTGTATGTGTGTGTGTGCATGACTGAGTGTGTTAATGAGCTGACCTGTTGGGTCCACCTGCTTTCTACAGCTGCCCAGCCTGAGACGCAGTCACATGCCGTAAATATCTGCTGGACGGTCCGCAGGGCATTCCCTTGCTTTCATCTGCCCCTCTCTCTCCTCCCTAATTTCCTCTCTTTCCTTTCTCTTCTCTTCTCTCACCTCCCTGTCCACTTCTCTTCTCTGTATCATTTATTTCCTCTCATCTCTTTACTTTGCCCCTGGAGAACTAACCCGGAACGATGACCGGAGAATCCATCTCGATACTGTCCTCTCATCTCAGGCAACTTCTTTAGCTTTGCTCTCCTTCTAACCTGCAGGCCGGTTGTGCCCACATACACTGTACATCTTTACACGGACATCTACAGGCTGGCCAGGAGATCAGCGATATAAATAACTATGAGTCGCTAGGCTAGCTGAGAGAGTTTGCCAACACTAGGGCAGATAGCGCGGCCCTTGCTCTGGTTCCATATATCAAACATTGGTAGCGGAGGTTTTGCATAAAACTCTACAGAAACACTATCTGAAGCCCTGGTCTACACAACATAAGACGCTACAACCTCTGGGGTCTAAACACCAACAAATGCTAGAGTAACATTTATTTTGAAGCTAGCCCTGGCTTAAAACAACATAAGATGTGAAGGTAAACACTATCTGAAGCTCTGCCATTAAAAAAGCACCACAAATATTAGTTAGAGGTTGTCAACCTAAACACATGACAGGTCTGTTTTATTCTTGAAAGAACATATATTTTCAAAGATCATATCCTATAATGCATGCAAACACAAATGCATGTCCAAACACAATCTCTCTTACGTCAACTGACATGTGCTCGTTGTAATAAATCGTACCTATATATCTGATTTACAACCCAGTTTCAGTAAGTCCTCCATGTACAACAGAGAGACATTTAGAACAGCACTTTGTCAGCAGGCTCAAATAAAAGCCCATCTCGTCGTTAGAAGGGCTGAGGTAAGAGTCTGGAGCTGATATTATACTTGTTGGAACTTCCTTTCCTGTCCTGCTAGCCGCTATTCCTCTGAGGCCATGTCACATTTTGTCACAGCTGAGAGAACACACATTGCTACACCAGTCTGCAACACACCCACACCTCCGTTCCAGGTTAACGACCCCGATGTGCGACAAGCAGAGAGACCCCTGGACGACCGGAGGAGCATGAGAGGAACATGCGCTTCACTTCCTCTTTGTTAAATCGTAATGTTCTGCAGGCCCAATTCCCTATGTATACGTTCTTATGCCAAGTTCTCTCATTGTGCATGTGTGGGTATTTCAATGCACTTGTGTAAGCCCCCATACCTAATTAATACAGCCCGATGTCTCTGTAATAACTGACATGGATAGGCCATTGCGAAGAAGTCCTGTGAACTGTGCGTGTGCGCGCATGTCTTTGCATGGTCGGAAGAGAGCGCACGGAGGCCTGTTTCTGTATGCCCGTGTGAGACGCCTTTATGCAAGGCAGGTGAAAAGAGGTAAATTGGGCCGTTCCATCATGCGGCGCGGGGAGGCCTTGTGACATGCTGATCAGGTGTGCATGCATAATGGCCTCCAAAAATAAGCCCTGTTTTGAATAATACCCCCCAAAATCCTGCAGCCTCCACTCAGTCCGGCTGGGATCTCATCAATCTTTGCAATGAATGGAAATCAGAGACTGTGGTGGAAGACAGGATCCTCCACGGAGCACTCGTACATCTCTGTTTCTCTCTCCCCTTTCACTCAGGTTTACCGTTCCTCTCTTCTCTCTTTTTGTCTCTCTCTCTTTCTCAAGTCTATCCCTCTACTCTCTCCAGTCTTCTTTGAGTAAAATCTAGGAGATTGCGTCCTCAACGGGAAGACACAAGAAAAAGGTTTTTACATCCAGGGATGAAGGGATGTTATATTCTAACTTGGCATCCTAGGTAGCTCAAATGTGGCTATTTCAATCTATCCCCAAATACAATTGGGGTAATATTTATTTTTAGCCAATCATCCACATGCTAAGATTCAGATACTGTGTATGATATATTATTAATATTCTGATTTTATACTGAGAACGAGGATCAGGTGACTGTAATAGATTATTCCAATGATATCAATATAAAGTCATTTGTAATATCACCAGTACAACATAACAGAAGTACATTAGCTATTTGTGGCTTATTAACAACAAAAGGTTTTCAAGGGTGGAAACATTCATACATGTGTGAAAGTTCATTCATGTTTATAAAGTTTCATTAAAAAGCATTTGCCCACATGGCCAATATTACATTGGGCAAATACATGGTGTGCTAAGTTGAATTACAAAGCTTCTGACATTTCTATAGATTTTGAGAAAAATCTAAAAATATAGTTACATGAAAAGTAAAATGTAATGTTATTGAATGCTGTACTAAAGAATACAAATTTCATCTAGCATCTTGACATGGCAAAAAAATGCCATTGTCAGGAATTAAAAACTATTGAATCTCCATTTTGGCATTTTTTCACATGAACAGTGTGAAAAGCACAGATAACAGCCTGATTTAATTCAAAAAGTTTTATGACAGTTTTTAGTTTTCTAACAAACATTTATCAATATAGATGCTGAAGCTTAACAATAATTGTATGATATTTAATGGGGGAAATTTGGTCATTTAACACTGATGAAATGGTACATCCAAAACTGTCTAGGCATAGAGCTTATTTTGTATTCTTGTTTGTTGTTGCACAAGGAACAGAGAACTTTGGACATAGAAATACAATGAATAGGAAGGCCATTGAACTGTTTGGCGTGGTCATTTGATTAGTACACAACAAAATGGCAATTTATGTCAGTTATTGCAGTGACCACATGTGTTATTGGGGCCGTAAAATGTGTCACACTCACTAGTTTGAAAGTTTCAGTTAGAGAGTATTGTAATATTAGCATTTATTTAATATATTTTGATGACTTACCAATAGAATTATGAAGCAATTAAATTCAGCTCTTCTTCGCCAAAAATGCAGGCCACTAGTGAGTCCGCGATTTGCCGCAAATCGGTTTAATGCGGAAGTAGGCCACTAGATCATTGCAATGGAATGGTACACATAAAAATGGTTGCCGCTCTGACCATTCTGCTACATTGATTTGAATTGGAATGGCCGTTCTATATTACATTTATTTCTATGACTTTGGAGACCATTAGGTTCTTAATTACTGTAAACTAGACCTTATAAGCAAGTAAGCAAAGCCAACTTCTATTATTCACTGTAACCCTTGTTACTTTACAGTGTAACTAATAATCCCAGCTGTGAAAACTGATCATTTGTGGTATAAATGATCCTAAACTGTCACTGCAAAGTATTGATTATCTTTCCCTCTTCTGTTCATCTAGATATGCAAATTAGATTACATTAACAGTCTAGTGATTATTAACAGGCACAACTGTCAAAAATCTTTAAATTTACTTTCTGTTTTTGTTACCAGACAAAATTTTACCAATTTAAAAACAGTTTTGAAATACTAGTAACATTTTTATTTTACTGGTTGGACTGTATGACATTGAAAATGTTCCTTTTCTTTGTGCTGTGGTTTTAAGTCACTGCCTTGCTAAAAGAAAATCCGGGTTATGGAATAAAAACAGTGCCAGAAGAAAAAAAGAATTGGCTTAATGTTGACCCAGGTGGAGACAGTCAGGTCTGCCTTGTCTGGCTGATTTCTAGTGACCCCTTGTGGAATGTTGGATGCTTGCAAGCTTATTCATCGATGGCCAGTGAATGCATTAGCCTCCAGTTTGTGTGTCTGCTAGTGTAGGAGTCCTTGTGGAGATAGTAATGAAGCAAAATGTCTTGGTGAGATGTGATTCACAGGACACATATTTTGATCTTCTTCTCTTCGAACCTACTGTGAAGTTGTTGTGATGAGGAATGGCGATAATCAAAATTGGAAATCACATACTTGGGAGAGGAAGTACATATCTAACTGTAGTGCCCATTTGAAAAAAGTTCCTGTTATTTAAATGGGCACCCAAAAATGTATTCAAAGGAAACTATACCTGTATGTCAAAAATAATTACAAATGTTGTTATAACTTACACCAATTCAAACCATATTTCTCTTTCAATTTCAACCTTGTCTTGTTGCACCATATGGGATTTTCACCCTTTCACATGCAAATACTAAAGTAATGTATAATGTGAAAATTATACATTTGTGGTGATGCTAAACAACCCCCATTTGCCTTTAGGAGTAGCCATGAGAAGATGGGTAGGCTGTGGTCATAAAGGGATTAACATGGTCAGCAACAATAATCAGGTAGACTGTAGCATTCAAATAATGCTCAATAATGCTCAAAAGGGGCCCAAAAAGACAATATCCCCCACAGCGTTACACTACCACCAGTTTGAACAGTTGATACAGGGCAGGATAGATCCCTGCTTTCATGTTGTTTATGCCAACATTTTTGCTGTTGCAGTGGAAATCGAGACTCATCAGACCAGGCAACGTTTTTCCAATCTTCTATTGTCCAAATATTGTGGTCCTGTGCAAATTGTGGCCTCAGTTTCCTGTTCTTAGCTGACAGGAGTGGCACCCGGGGTTGTCTTCTGCTACTGTAGCTCATCTGCTTCAAGGTATGACGTGTTGTGTGTTCAGAGATGCTCTTCTGCATACATTGGTTGTAACGAGTGGTTATTTGAGTTAATGTTGACTTTCTATCAGCTCGAACCAGTCTGGCCATTCTCCTCTAACCTCTGCTATCAACAGAGAACTGTCGCTCACTGAATTATTTTTTTTCCAACCATTCTCTGTAAACCCTCGAGATGTTTGGGCCAGAAAATCCAAATAGATCAGCTCTTTCTGAAATACTCAAAACAGACTGTCTGGAACCACCAACCATGCCACATTCAAAGTAACTTAAATCACCTATCTTCCCCATTCTGATTCTTGGTTTGAACTTCAATAGGATGTCCAAAATAGTTTTTTAACTCTCTCAATTTTTATTAACAAGGAAATGCTTTGACATCATCAGATGTTTCTATAAATTGCTGTGTGTTTTGGTGGTAGAAAAAGTCCTGTGTTTGTGTACTTTGTCTGTATGTGTTGTATTCAGTTTGGTGCTAGATCACATTAAAAGGTTCATCGAAAAAAAGAACCAGAAAAAAACATCAGTATTATCTGTACTCTTCTGATATCAATCTGGATTAGGGTCTCCTAAATGAGTAAAATGTAAATGTCATTCCCTAACCATTGGTGTTATACAGAGGAAAGGTTAAATGAAAAGAAATATTCTAGGGAACACATTGGTCTTCTGGAGTTACAGCCAGAGATACATACTGTACCAGTTGTTATAGAAAAAAAAATTGCACTGCAATTTTACATATTAAGTGTTTAATTGGAGTCAAATTTACAGTTATTTGTAATAATGATTCATGATTATTTTTGGAACACCTACATGGTCCAAAAATTCCATATGAAATTGTGAAATGATCTATGTTAAAACGTGTCCATATTTTAAGGTGCAGCACGTATTACAAGGGCCGCAAGGGCAAAGAGATTTATGTATGTACCTAAAATGTATTAAAGCAACCACCATTTTGCATCATAATGTTGCAGAAACCGCTAGCTTCTAAGGTAGCTTGTGAGACTGCCGCCCCCCGTCTTGTCCATTCAGTCAAGTTGCTTAACATGCATATCTATTATTTCAAGCCTACAACCCTCTCTCAGCTTGTCTCTCCGTACATGCCAGTGTAAATTGAAACGTTATGGAAATGATTATGTAAAACAAGGCACATTTCTCTGTCGTTTACCCTCTTTCACGTAATCTAAACTAGCTCCAAGAAAACAGCCACAACGCTTAGTAAGCCCTTGGAATAAATGATCTGCTACAATAGCTGGTTCCTCTGCAACCGTTCTCTTCTTAGTAGACAGAGGGTGAAAGCGACATTTGGAAGACTGGTGGATGAGGACGGAAGAATAGGAGAGGACCGGAGGGTAAAGAGGACGCCAGGATCAGATGAAAAAGAGAGGGGCGGAGACAAGAAAGTATCAGTGGAGAAAAAGATTGACAAAGGTAGTAGGAAGGCAAAGGAGGTGGAGGATGATGGCAACTGCGGGTAGCGGTGTGGGGGCAAGTCTGTGTGGCAACAGGCATTCTGCAGGACCAAACTTTCTACAAGTGATTATTTTGCCCCCCACACGTCAGGGTACACAAATATTATTTTCATCTTTTTATCCCTATTTGTGGCGATTAAGAAATGATCTGTTTAACGATTTTTTACAATGATATGACCATGAACATGTGCTCCACCAAAAAGTGACCTGAGGGTGTATCCGGTGGAACATACCTGACGTAAGCATCTCCTTTACTGGAGCTGACGGAGAACCTCTGCCCTGATCCCATCATAATGAGCGCGCACTGGAGGGAAGCAAACTTCCGCAACACGAACTTCCCAAATTATTTAGAGTCCCAGGGAAAATTACAATATGCTCCAATCCACCTTCTCGTTATGGGATGAAAAATAATGACATTCTTTGTGACAGCCTTCCAACCCCTAGCCGTATAATAATTTTATTCTCCTCGGCCGGTGAATTTGACATTTTTTTCCTCCTAGTATCTGGGTACATCTGTTTTGCATGAGATGCATAAAATGACAGGACTTAGACAGCCAGTGCATCTAGTGACAAAGATTACTGTCACCCACCTTCCTCAGTTAATTCATCATTGGCAATGGTCCGTTCACTTCCCTCGTCTCTTAGCAACAGCCTATCCCATGGTGGGGGCTCGGCAACGTGTGCAACTGTGCCACACTACTCTTCAGCATACCTTTTACATAAAAGTACGACCATAATTTCAACTTTACATTTTTATTGTATTAACATAAAATATTGGGCACATTGCATTGAAATTCATATCCCAAGAATTTGATTCTAGCAGCCATTATGCAGTGCTTATACTTGTTAATCTTGGTTGCATGAATAAAAGAAAGAAAAAAAAAATATTTGCTTTGGATATTAGTTTCCTCGACGACAGGATGGAGAAACTTTGCAATAAGAGGCAGGGGAGGGGAAGTACCCTCTTAACATGCAAATCACCTGGGCGGGGTATCTGATGGATGACTGTACGCCTGCCGCTTAAAAAATGGCTTCTTCAGCAGGAGTTTGGGTAGAGGTGAAAATGTTGGCTGGGAGCCCAAACAATAATAGAACAAAATACACGCATTCTCCAATATAGTTGAACAGCTGGGAGACGTGAATATGTTAGTTATGACAGTTGTCCAAATAAGAAGTAATTTCTGGTAGAAGCCGACTAATTATACCGGGTAGCAAAAAAGTCACAATAAAAGCAAATCTCTTTTTGCAATATTTTATTCAAACACCCAGCATGACATTTAAAGGCATTAGTGGCTGTTAAGTCATTTGACACATTTGTTTGGTAATTTCACACACAATCCTTGATCACAAATGACACAATTCATACCAGAACACATTAGCCGGGTAAACAAAAAACAAACGAATGATATCTCTGTAAAAACGGATGTCATCCGCTGTACCGCACACGGATACAAAAACACACTGTGTATTGACGGGGTTAAATGGGCTCGGGTATTTCATTTCCTGATGTGGCCGCTTTGAATCAGATGTATTGAACAAGGCGCAGTGAGCAGATCTCTGTCTGAATGCTAGCAGCTCAGTGGAACTCTGGGATAACAGAGCAAGCACCAATACATGATGACCTCTCTGCTCGCTTTCATTTTCTCTCTTTTAGCCATCCCTCTGTTACCTCTCTTCTCCCCTCCCCTCTTCTGCAGACAGTGACATTGTAATGTTACTACACACAACTGTATCTCGTATGAAAAGGTGAAGCCATGAATGATCTCTCCAATTTAAAAGCACTCAACCCTCACACCGCCAGAAATGAATATTTTGCATATATTCATGCAACAATGATTCAATTTGAGGATATTATTTGCAAACAGTGCCTGAATTCTCCACGGCATTAATAACAGAATCACGGCCGATATCACAGCAATACAACATTTATTTATTCTGACATGTTTAGAATGAACCGGCGCGATTAATTAAAAAGTAAACAATAAAAGATAAATGAGATGAAGAGTGAAGAACGAGAAAGAGGACACGAAGGATGAAGAACGCTCACTGCAGATTGTTTTGAAGTTTGTTTCTAGTTTCCAATGTCCTGATTATTTGCTAATTACTAAACTTTGAAAAGGAGGTTTGTGTAAGAGCTCTGATCTGGCTTAATCCCACCCTCTTTCAAGCTATTAACCCTCTTTCATAACTGGAAAGAGAACATACAGAAACATGCATATTTACATTTAATTCATTTCAAAGTACTTTGCTACAGCGATATACCTTGAGGTATTTTTTATGAATCTCTATTTGCAAATATTAACATGAGAGTTGACAGTATTGCCATAAATCGTTGTAACTCAAAACATTTGCATAATGAATCTGAACGTCCAATAAAACCATGCGGTCGGTTTTTGAACACTTCCCATTGTCTAGGTTTAATCTCGAAGTGATAAGTGTCGATACATTTTTATAGACTTTGCATTCTTTAACTCTGATGTTTCTAAGTTAGGACCATGTAGGCACCGCAGGCCAAGTGTGCTACAGTTTTACAACATCTACTCAGTCATTGGCCCAACGAAATAACTGAATCCCTAAAAGAAAGATACAGTACAGTGTGTTGTGAGGTTCAATGATTTCCACATCACCAAACAAAGTCAAACAAAACTGATCACTGCAGTTAATGTTATCTGTGAAAGGCAATAGATGTAACATTTGCGAGTGACTAATATGCACCTGTTCCATAAACAGTGTTTTTAGGTAGTTTTTATCTGATGTAGAAGTACAGCTTTAGTTGAGGGATGTCGCGAGTGGATTGTTGTGGGCCGAGACCTTGTCTCTAAGAGGGTTAAAACAAAAACAAACATTCAAATCCAAAATGGCTTCTTGGGTTCATTCAGACACAGTTCAGGCCAAGTTAATTCCCACCATTACAGAACTGAGCGACAGAGAGTAGAGTGTTTTAAACAGCTCATTCCTTTTTCGCTGTGACCTGGAAAGTCAACAACGCTGGAGCAATCAGCCACTGAGCTAATTCATCAGGTCTTCAGAGGCATGAGGGGATATGAATTCTCGATGCATTTGGGCGAAAAACATCTGTTTTGTTTCTGTTTTTTTAACATTCTGTACCACTCAGTTTATGAGTTGAAACCAATAAAAGTGGAAAATACGCAGAAAAAATAGTCTATCATATAAAATCACTACTATCCACTACATTTGCATGGTAATATGGGTGCAATGTTAACGTGGGTGTAATGTTAATGTGGGGGGGGCAAGCCCCAACACTGTGTAAAGTGATGTGTGATGGTATCTAATCAATGAGATTAATGATCAGCTAAATTGGTAAATAATTTGTTGCAGGGCTTTGTTGTAGATAGATATAATCCTATGGCTTCTCAAAGCAACTGTGCCAGAAAATATGAATATTGTCTGTGTGGGTTCCTGCTTGTGTGCTTGTGTGAGCATTGTTGTGTGTTTGTGTGTGTGTTTGTGTGTGTGCGTGTGTGTGAGAGAGAGAGAGAGAGAGAGAGAGAGAGAGAGAGAGAGAGAGAGAGAGAGAGA
>JACXGM010015655.1:8068-21214 GCA_016801145.1 Umbra pygmaea | reverse complement strand
TATACACAGAAAAAAGTGTCGGCCCAAGAATCGAACCCTGTGGCACCCCCATAGAGACATCCATAGGTCCAGAGAGCAGACCCTCTGATTTAACGTGTTGAACCCTGTCAGAAAAGTAGTTGGTGAACCAGTCGAGGCAGTTTTTGGAGAAGCCAAGGCTGCGGAGTCTACCAATAAGGATGTGATGATTGACTGAATCAAAGGCATCACCATGTTAAAGTAGTACATTTACACCAACAGTGAGGCCATCACCATGTTAAAGTAGTACAAATACATCAACAGTGAGGCATCACCATGTTAAAGTAGTACAATTACATCAACAGTGAGGCATCACCATGTTAAAGTAGTACAATTACATCAACAGTGAGGCCATCACCATGTTAAAGTAGTACAAATACATCAACAGTGAGGCCATCACCATGTTAAAGTAGTACAAATACATCAACAGTGAGGCATCACCATGTTAAAGTAGTACAATTACATCAACAGTGAGGCCATCATCATGTTAAAGTAGTACATTTACATCAACAGTGAGGCATCACCATGTTAAAGTTGTACAATTACATCAACAGTGAGGCCATCATCATGTTAAAGTAGTACATTTACATCAACAGTGAGGCATCATCATGTTAAAGTAGTACATTTACATCAACAGTGAGCCATCACCATGTTAAAGTTGTACACCAGTGGTGTACTTCGCTGCCTTGGGCACAAATGTGTGATGAGGCTTAAAGAGGAATTGGACATGACAAATTGGTAGGAAAGAATTAACATTAGGCAGGCCTGTGTGTTCAACATGGCAGCATATATCTTATCTCAATACTGCTGTACCTCAATGTTTCTCAATATCAAGGCGGACTGGGAGTCTCTAATTCCTTATGTATCATCATGTCTGTAACAGCAAATGTGCAGACTGGCCCCACATTGCTGCCTTCAGCATTTAAAATGATCCATAAAAAAGGAGCTTTAAGTTGATCCTCTCCTCTCAGGTATTTAGTCCACATAATAGATAGCTAACAGGATAAGAACTAGTGAACAGCAGTAAAGCCCCTTTATTTACTTCAGGCTAATTCATCCCCAGTCAGCCCCCAGGACCCAGCCCTCCACACCTGGTCAGTCTGCCCTCCTTAACTCTGTCTCCAACTCCTCTCAGGGGCAATGGTCACAGGAGGTCACTGGCGCAAAGACCAATTAGCCACAAAAAAAAAGAGCATGCAGACCAACCATGCAGACCAACCATGCAGACCAACCATGCAGACCAACCATGCAGAACAACCATGTAGACCAACCATGCAGACCAACCATGCAGACCAACCATGCAGACCAACCATGCAGACCAACCATGCAGAACAACCATGTAGACCAACCATGCAGACCAACCATGCAGACCAACCATGCAGACCAACTATGCAGACCAACCATGCAGAGCCAGCCAACATTCACACACGTACGTACACACACACCCTTAGCCACACTGACAGTGACAGAGAAATACATTATGTAGCCATACACCTGACCATCAAACCCATATGAGCTTACTGGACATCCCATTCCAAACCATGGGCATTAATATGGAGTTGGCTACTTGTTTGCAGCTTTCCAAATATTTCTGGAGTCTGTGGGAAATTGTTCCCATTCAACCAAAAGAGCATTTGTGAGGTCAGGCCCTAATGTTGGATGAGAAGGCATAGCTCCCAATCACCATTCCAATTCATCCCAAAGGTGTTCAACAGGGTTGAGGCCAGTGCTCTGTGCAGGCCACTCGAGTTCCTCCAGACCAAACCTGTCAAACAATATCTTTAAAGACCCTACTTTGTGCACAGTGGCACAATCATGTTGGAACAAGAAAGGGCCTTCACCAAACTGTTGCCACAAAGTTGAAAGCACCTACTTGTCTAAAATGTTTTTGTATCCTGTAGCATTATGATAAACCTTCACTCAAACTGAGGGGTCAAGCCCCCCTCAGACTAATATCCCTCCTCCACTATTAGTAATGGTGTCCACATACCTTTGGATATATAGTGTATATTCAATTGGAAAATGGGCTGAGATTTCTAACAGGAAGTCAGAACCAGAAACACTACAGTAAATGGGAACAGAACAATAACATAGTGTGTTCCAAATGGCAGCCTATTCCCTATTCAGTACACATAAGGAATAAGTCCATAACATTTATCTGTTCCAGACCTAAGCTTGTAGTAGAGATTTACTGCTTTTCCTGACAATCGTATTACTATGTTAATGCCTGGTTTATTTTATTTGGCATTAGCGAAGCAAAAAAAAGAAATAAGCTGTGTTGGAAACCACACCATGTATTCTACAATGTGCACTACTTCTGGCTCGAGACACCCTATCTCCTAAATACTCTACTATATTGTAGTGAATAGATTATACCACTTGAGCTAATTTGGGTAAACGTAGGGCACTCTAAAGACAATAGGTTACCTCTGGCGTGGTGCACTACATTCTTCAAGGAGAAGTGCTATTTAAGGTTTAAAGGGAGTGTACTACACAGGTATAACTCCATGTTACTCAATTGCATTTTTGGCTTGATAATGACATCAGTGGAGATGACAAGAGGCCAAACAGCCTTGGGACCAGGTGGAGTAAGGTCTGGTCACTCACCCTGTTTGCATCTCTCTGAGGGAGTGTCTTCATGCCTCAGGTAGAACCTGACCTCCAGCCTCCTGGGACCCCATTTCTGCAGGTGCTCATACATCAGCTGGTCAGATGGGATCACCCTCTCTGTTAGGACAAGAAGAACAGAGAAATAATGTACACCACCAATAGGGGGATCACTCTGTCTGGGTGGGAGAAGAAAATAATAGTTACTAGATGTAACAGGCTTGATTATCTGTTGTGGATTCTAAAGTGATACGGTGGGTTGATTGCTCCTCCGTCCTAGTCATTATTAGAGATAAACTAAGTAGTTTCTATAAATAGAATGGATAAACAACATAAACCCCCATGGCTGAAATCGGGAACTGAGCTCTGTATTGTGTTGTGATGAAGAGGATTCACTTAGTAAAGAACCCATAACAGCCAGGTCAACATTGCTGATGGCTACTGGATTTTCTCTCACTACGACTTAAGCACAAGTGCTGTGGTCGAAGGGGTCTTTTACTGTTCTTGTAATGACAGGCGTACTCTCTCAACACGCCCCAGAGCCTTGGGGGGTTATGAAGGCACAGCCTGACCCACTTCTGCCTCACTTCCTGTCTGGGTTGGTAAATATAGGCAGCCTGGTACAAGGACATCATTGTTGTGTGACCGAGGCACACCACCGCTACTTTCACAGAAGCAACGCAACCATGAAAAACATTTGGACAAGCCCAGCTGTCCATAATGTCAGCATTCACTATTTCAGCAACAGCAAATTTACATTTTAGTTATTTCTGACACAGTATGTATAGAGACACACCCCTGAAGCAAATTAAGGTAGAGTGCCTTGCTCAAGGACATATTGACATTTGGCACAGTTAAGAATTGAACCAACAACCTTCTGACTACAAGTCGGACTTCCTGAACCACTGAGACATTGGACATAAATGGTGAACAAAAATAATACTAAATCACCACAAGCTTGTTTGCGAAGCAGATGCAATATATTTTTCAAACATATTGCTTTGGTAAATATTTTCTTCTTTTCATTTTGCTTAGTGCCTGTACAGCCTTTGTCGGCATCAGATGGCTCAGCGGTTAGGGAGTCAGACTTGTAGTCGGAAGGGTGACGGTTTGATTCCCGACTGTCAAAGGACGTTGTGTTCTTGGGTAAGGCACTTAACCCTGAATGTCCTTAGTGTAAGTTGTTTTGAATAAGAGTTTCTGCTAAATGATTGAAATGTAAATGTAGCCTGTACAAAACCTCAGTCAGTGTAATAATAAACCAGACAGTTATTTAAACCCAGGTAAGAGGTTGAAGATTATGAAAAACAGGCTGGAGTTTAAAGGTTTCCCTTACCATTGCCCTTCCAGACCTCAGCCAGGTGACAGCTGCCCTCTCCAACATCCTTACAGAACTCCACCACATCTTTACAGCTGGTCTCTGGGGTAATGGGCACCTCTGTTAGCATCTGCTGGCTGTCATTTAGGAACACTGTCAAGATCATCTATAGGAGAGAGACACATAGATAATGATTGCCATTGTCAAATACACTATATACCTCTGACTTGGAACAATGCTGCATTTGGCCTGGCTCGTTTTTATAAACAGTCGTCAAAAATGACAAAGGGTCAAAAATAAAATTTGGGAGTCATCCGTGTAGTGTAATGGTCTAAGCAAGCACAACTGTGTCACAGTGATCAGGGTTCGTATCCTGGGGGTTGTTTTTCTCATATGCAAGGGGGCTTCCCTATGGGTTGCGCAAATGGGTACAGAACTGCCTGGGGTAGATGGGTAAGTAGTCGGACACAATTACCTTGTCATATCACTCTCAAGAATCTCCTAGTGTGCAGGTCGGGCTCCTCTGAATTCAATTGCGGTTGTATAGTAGACAAAAATTTTATTCGCCCACATATTCATAGACTCAAGGCTTCCGATTTGAACGAGCAATGTGATAGGAGTCAAATAGCTTTGTTACGTGCTTGGCGGAGAACAAGATACATTTTGGATAATTGTAGCAGCTGCTTGATGTTGTAAGATACTTAACTTTCTCAGTAGTAAGACATCTACCAATATTGACTGTATTAAAGCACATAGCCTAAGCTATTGAATAACAAGAGACAGAAAGTAAATAAAATCAAGACATTTCGGGGGTAAGAAAATGTATATAGTAAATGCGGGCATTATTCCATAAATAGCTTGAAATTACTCTTGTGCATATCAAAGACATCGAAATCTTGAAGTTTACTGTCAACGTTCATCATGCATGTAGCATGATCCAGCGTACTGAGCAGCTAACAGGAGAGCACCAAGCAGTTTTGACCGTTGGAAAGGGCACATAAGCTTTTCAATGTAGAGGACAGCCCAATTGTATCTTGCACGTGACAAATACATTTGATTTAATTTAAGCTATTGTGAGCATCAACATGGGGATTTTCTGTGACAAATGTCTCGTCTTACTTTCGAGTTGTCAGCAAATGAATCATTACACATGTATGTAACAAGGGAGGAATTTACTGTATATGTGTATATTTGCTTGTTTTAACTTTAAATATGTACTATTTTTCAAAATGGGCCCTTGTATGTTGTAAAATATGTCAGATTCCTGGAAGAGCTGAAAGATATCCTATTTTGATTTCTGTGTGTTAAATTTGTATAAATATCTAATTGATACAACAGTTGCAGACATTATTTTCTATGTCTTGCACACGTCAAGTTGGTTTTGCAACATTATTTTAACCTAGTCTGCTGGAAGCATTTTTTGACTGGTGAGCTTTAACAGCAGAGCCAGATAGCTCGCTGGATGTATTAATGCGAAACATCAGGAGGTTGTCTACACTCCACACATGGAGAAAAAGCTCAGTAGCTGGGCGAGGGAAGAGTATGGAGTAAAATAGAACTGGGCTGATCTTTTTTGTTTAAAGAGCTAATCTTTCAAAAAAATTGGAATATGTTTTGGACAGAGTGGACTAAGTTTGTAAGACCCATGTAAGACCCTTTACCCATCGCCAAAATGTGCCATTTCCATTTCCATTGCCTTGTTGGTGCCATCAAAGGGGAACAATGACACTTACTTAACTTACTTAACCCTCACACGTTTTTAGTGTTGAGCTGTCTGTCAAAATGTACAGAGTAATCTGTGCAGGGGCACAATTAGTTGACAAATTGATTCTTAAGTTCGGAAATACAGGCAAATATAAGTGCATTTTCAGATGGCCATGACTAGAGTTTTGCTAATATATCACAAAATATATTAATTAAAACACAGCATGTGTTGGGGTCAAGTAACTGAGCGAGATCAGACCAGATAAAAATATATGCAACATGTATTAAATGTGCCAGGAATTTGAACGCATGTAGCAAGAGGAAGACCCGGATATAGCTCCTCCTGCCCTCTACCCTAAATATATTTCCATGAAATACTTTGACACAAAGTCAGAGAGTCATGGGGAGTTTATTGAATACTGAACTCTGCAATAAACATCATTGAACCGCTCTCACAAGCACAAAGATATTACAAGCAGACTGCCAACCCAATATGGTTAAATTCAAGGTGTTTTGGTGTGCAGACAGATGACTCTGCACTTATATTCTCATTGGTACCTATAACATATTGGTCAATGAGAACAAGCTTCAAATTCATAGAATTTTATGAATACAGTTTCCTGTCAAAACGAGAGTTGAAGTGTTATATAAAACACTGAGAGTGTTACTTTAACACTCTTAGAGTTGATTTAACACTGGTGGTTTTGCTGTGCAGAGAGGGTAAACTATCTGCATATTTGCATTGCTGAATCAAATAAATGTTCCTCTCTAAATGTCACAACACACCCTCTTCCTATAGCAGACATCTCCAACATAGGATCAATCTAGAGTTATTTATTCCTAACAGCTGTCGGACAGTGTTCCCTTGACCTGTATATAGGACCCTGAGCCACCGCCTAGCCCAGCCTCATAAACATGTATAAACTACACACACCCAGAGCAAGACAAGCCCACAAACGGAGCCGCACGTTCAACCCATAATGGGAGGTAATCTTACTGCTACACACAGGGACACAAACAGACAGACAGGAGAATTCAGTAAGGATCAGATAACCAGTTTTACACAGAGATGGCTCCAGTATAATAATGTGATTATGGGGCCGTAAATGTGTGTTTGTGTCACCAGGATGACAAATGAACAAAAACACCATAAGAAGAAATGCAAAAGATATCCAGGAAGGGAAAAATGCAACCAGATTTAAATCAGCCCTGAAACATATAGTCCCCGAAAAAAACATCCTGTACTCAACCACATACATTCCTGTGTCCTCACACAGCTACCATCAACTGAACTAAACAGCATACGGAGATGCAGAAGAAAAAAAAAAACATTTCAGCATACTGTCCAGCTTCTCAAAATTACTCTGGATATTGGATATCTTTGATATTTTAAAACTGCAGCACACAAGCTGACAGAGTCAGAACCAAAGTGTGACTGGACAGGGCCGTGCAAGGCCCAACACAGGGTCAGTCTCTAACCAGTTCGGTACATGAGCTACAAAGATGCCTGCCAGTTCACCTTAGGAGCACTGTGACATGCCTCTGCTCTGCCCTCTTTCCTCTTCGGCTGTGGCTGCGACCCGGGACGGACCGCCTGCAGGAGACGGCGCTTGTTCTTGGTTGCACTGACGAGGCTGTGCAGGACCATGCTGAAGAACCGCTTCATAGAGCCGTAGGGAGAGGACTCACCCGGGCACTGAGATGAACAGAAGAGCAGGCAAGTCTTCAAGAGGATCTTCTCTGTGTGGGTCTGTGTGGGTGGCACCAGGCTGAAGAAGGTTCTTGGTGTAGGGTGTCAGGGGCTGGACGTGAGGAGCATATTGAGGGTGGGGGTGCTGGTAAATGCAGCCGAGTGCAGGTCAGAGGCTGGGGTATCATCACAAGTCCATCCCCCTCCAGAATGAGATTCCCCATCAACAGGACTGGCCACGTGGCAGACACAGATAAGAGGCACCTAGTGACACTAACCAGACCAGGCTTTCACTGTGACAGGCCACAAAGGGAACAGAATGCTCCTTGACCATGCACACGTAAACATCCAGCTAAACAACACACAATTTACTGAGGCACGGACCCACGTTCACTTTTTAACGTAGAGATCCACGGAGAAACAACCACTAACCTTGAGTCTGCGGAGAGCAGGAACAAAATTCAGAGGCAGACTGATTTCTCCCGTATGAAGCACAAATGTAAGTGTTGTGCCAGAGTCACCCCAGGCCGTGTCAATAATAAATCGGAGGACACAAAGCAGGCGCTGTCCCATGGGCGCCTAGAGCTGGCCTGACTGATGAGCCACGGCATGGAAACAGAGCCACGTGACGCACAGTTTACCATGTTACTCACGCCTTATCGGCCAGTCAGAGAGTGAAAGAGAGGAAAAGACAGTCCTGCGTCTTGGGTTGTGTTGTGTGCGCACATGCTTACTTGTGTGTTTACAACCCCTAAAATACTTTTCAGACTCAGCAGCAGGCCTATTCGAGAAAGATGTGTATATGAACAAAGTGTCTATCAACCTCCTCAAATGAATGACCTCTAAGGCAATTAGTAAAACATACACTGCAACAAAAGGTGTGTTTCAAAGTGTTTCCAGATCACTACCAAGACTGTTAGTGCTAAGCAGTTAGAGCCCATTATTTTCATTATTGAATAAAACAGATGGGATGATTACAGGGTTCATAGTCAGACACTAAGGTCTACAATTCTCTGGAAATTTGGACTTGCACGTGAGCTCTTCACACTTGCCATTGTTCTCATGTGACAAAGAGCACGCACTAGCAATGGATGAATTTGCAACATGTCTTCCACGGTGGAAGAGAGAGTATATATATTACTATTATTATTAATATTATTATATCCAAAATGATGCCCTATTCCCTTGGGAATTACTATTACCTAGTCCATAGTCCGAGGATGGAGAAAGATAGCATCAGGTTGTTACACAGGGGGGTGACCTGGACCGGCAACACAACACCTTATTTACTGTCCTAGCTGGCTCCTCGGTGCAGCACAGACCAGAACAATCAATAAGTATCCTGAGCAACGACTGTGTCTGCAGAAACACGCGTGTCTGACACCCCTGCGATAGATCTTAGTCTGACAGAGCTGTTCGTCCAGAGATTGTGGAAGTTAAACACGGGACATGGCAATAAGCAACACTCTCCATCCTCCGTCTTTTCAATGAAGCGGACAGAATCTCATTCATACAGTTGACATACACACCTTCAATATGGGACTAGCACATTGATGGGGGGGGGGGGGTGTTTACCATAAAGTGGAGAGGATGAATGGAAGGTTCCAGTTTTATAGGGTGAGGGTCTAAATCTAATTTGTTTTGGAATTTATTGCTTTCTGTGTGATGTGATTGGTTCTTCTTTGGAAAAGCTCAAACACAATGAGCAATGATATCAGTGTCTGCTACCGGAGGGGTCTTGGCTCTTGACTCTGAGTACATGGGGTTTGAGCCCCTGCTCTACATGCCTGTCTCCATTGCCTCTGCTTCCTACTGTTGTGACACTAAAATTAATACAATGTAATGCCCCTCCTCCCACCACAAAATAAATGCTTTATCCTCTAGGCTAAAACTTCCTTGGTTGGGTTGAATTTCATTTCAATTCAGGAAGATAGCTTTAATCACAATTTAAATATTCCACTCATTATCTCCAATTGGGATTCCACTTCACAGATTGAAATATGAAAAGGTAAAACTAAATTGAGCCCGACCCTGATCGAGACATCTATAGAAAATGCACATGGCATGAGTCACAACAACAACAACAACAACAGCAGCTCCACTACAGTGATGATGTCATGCAACACTTATCCTAATGAGAGCTGAGAAGGAGATTTTTAGATCATGTCCTAATAGGACTCAGGCAGACGACTCATTATAACAACAACAGCAGCAGTAGTACATCATCTGTACATACACTTGTTAACTTGATCTGTCCTAAGAACCTGTGCTTTATTGGTGTTGATGTGTACAACAAGACTTTGACTTCAAATTAGATTTCATGAACAACCAAGTGTTTTTTCCATGGAAGCCCATCAGATCAAAATATGACGTTTAAATACAAGGTTTACTAACAGTGTTTCTGTCTTGACTAATTAACAAAAATGCTAATATTGTTTGTCATTTTTAAAAGCTATGAGAGGAGCTGCATCAAATCTATCAAATTAACAGAGGGTTTGTAATAGAGAAGAACCTGTCGTTAACTGCATATGTAGGGTTACAGGGGTGAGGGTAAGATTTGAGGGACACACGAGTCCTGCAGTAGAGTAGGACTGTAAGGGCAAGTGAGAATGGCTTGTGAGGAGTTGAACATTCTTCCGGTGTGGGTAATTACCAAGGAATTTAGCCAACTGACCCTGCCCCTGTGATGCACATACCATCACAATCCACAAGGTAATCCTCTCAATCATTTAGCCGACTGGCTGTGGAGAACGACGACCAGAGAACAGAAAACAGGATTTCTCTGCTTTATGAAATGTTAGTATTTTGGGGCGAGTACGAAAACCACAACAAATAGAAATGAATTACCCATATTCCTGCTTGAGATTATAAAAAACTTGAACCTTTACTGCTACTAAAGTACAAACATTTGGCAATGAGCAGAAGCCTGCTGGCAGGTATGATTTGAACCATGTTGGAACTGTGTTTACTTTCAACCACTGATATGAACAACTCACTGGATCATATATGTAAATGTGCATCACCATCAGTATTGTCTCTCACTGTATTGTGTGGATCTTATATAGACTACACTTTTAAGGTCAGTCTCAGTCTTGTTCACCCTTTTTCCTTTTGGTCTCCGACCTTGTCCCATTGACATTGTGTAGGCAGGCCGCTTGATCACAGTGGATTAAATTAAATATATTCATAGTTTACCATTATGATTTCTTATCATTGCATCCTCTGTCACTGACGCGCAAGCACATATTGTAAATCGCAGATCACTAAATCCATATGGGCTAAACTATGTCTTCGGGATTTGTATTTAAGCTAAAATGTGTCAATTATCTACATTTTTCTTATATTCACTATTTCTGAACAGATATCTTTAAAACTTTAATAACGATTTAATAATGATTGTCTTTTGATTCTTTCTTTTCTTACCGGCATCATGTTTGCAGTCCGTGAGTTAAAATATTAATTCCAGCCAATCTTTTGGAGTAAGTCTCTGCCCCGTCTTTGATTTTGCCAGCTGTAGCCTCTGTATCACAGGATAATCTAAATAACGGGTCGGAAGTCTACGTCCCGCTCCGGAATCACATGTAACGACGCTTGATCCCACAGAGATACAATCACGGACGCTGGCGAAATGGGTCACCGCACCTACTGATACGCAATTCACACAACCTAGTTGAAATGCATGTTGTTGTAGTGTAATTCCCGCGACTAAAATGAGTACACGCAAGAAATATTTAACCGATTGCCTTTTCAGTGCTCCACCGACTGCCCCTGAGCTGGAAAAGCCCAAATAAACTATGAAGGAAAGGACAGAGGACATGTCACCCGGCTAAAATTCCGTTATAGGCGCCTGTCATAGACAAAGCGCTACAGTTAACCGTGGAAAATAGGCTACTTATTACACGCGAACACAAATTCTCTAAAGTTGGCTTTATATCTGAAAACAAAAAGGATAATAATTTTTCCAACCACAACAATATAATTTGACTTGACTAGGACAGTCAGTCGGCAGTAGTCAATCTATGTTGTTGCTATCCGTATCGTTGAGATAAGAACAGAATACAAGAATACAAACTGTTTAAAAACCAAGGCTGCAAACCACTCTTATCGGCAGCGGACAAATGCCATGACAGTCATGCCTTACAGCTTGGAAAGATAACAGCTTGGTGTTTTATCTGGAGATTAATGCAATGTGAAATTTTGTGTCAACAGGAAATTTACCTTTAATTGACCAATCTCATAAAGACCATACCACAGTATATTTCGTAAATTCAGTCGTTAAAACTTACAGCAGTATCACAGGCATGATGCATCTTTAAATGGAACTTCAGTGTCATCTTGTGTCGACATTGTGAAATTTGTGGCTAAAGTTTTAACTACCGGTATGTCTCTAAAACAACTCTAAATAATTACACAATTACACAAATTAGACCATCCTATCAATACTTGGTGCAGGAGAGGGAAAACAACTTTGGCTAATGCATGAGGCCTAAAAAAACAAATGTTTTTAATTTATTCAGAGGATGTGTACATGGTGTTGGTGCAGCTCTGCACCCAAAACATGATTAGGTTACAAACTCTTTAAATTTACGGCACAAACATTTACTCAAATAAAATTGGCGTATCTACTTTGAAATGACATGGTAAAACATTAATACCATGGTAATAATAATGTGTTCATTACCGTACTTGTTTGATTCCTGATTCATTAAATCTTTTCTGATTAGGCATCCTTTGGAACCTTGCAATAAGTTATAATTTACTTCTTTGAGCAGTTACCAGAAATGAATACAGATTTTTACCAGACAATATTATATTAAGTACCAGATAAATACAATATTTGTGCAGATTTGTGGTTGTCCTTAATAGTGTTATGAAAAACACTATCAAAGGCTGTTACACAGACTTATCAACTGAACACATTATTCCAACTAATACATGATCATACTACCAACAACTAGTAACAATGGAAAAATCTGGCTTTAATTATTCACAAGTACAGTATTTGAGGAAATCTGCAATGCTAATAAAGCTACAGTGAAACTATGTCTCTTCACATTGAATTTGTAAACAATGTCAATAAATGTTATTTTGAATTCTTTGAGTGTAATGAATCAAGATCTGCTTTTATCAATTTATTTTTTGAGTAAATCTGCTTATCTTCCTACTGAATGCAACAGTTTTGCCCATTAACATCTTTGAAGCGGAGACACATCTTGGGTTTGTATTGTTCGAGGTAAAGTAATTGCTTCGAGTTGAAAGCTCCACGTCTTTTTCTGTGAAGAGATACAGACCGAGTTATATTGATGACAATCATTTTTACAGGTTTATGTTTTGATAGCAACTTGAATGTCACACTGAAAGATGCCTTCAGGAATCGTGCTCATTGTAACTGTAACTTAAACAAATACATACAAATTTTCATTAGCAAAAGTAATTGATGTAATGCCTTAACGAATATTGTCTAAATGTCTAAATATGACCAACCAAGAGAACTTACTGTCTTATAAAGTGAACAGCATCTTCATACTCCATTCCACACTCAATCAGTGCCAACGCAACTAGGACCGGGGCTCTGGATAGAAAGAATTTCAATTATAATAAGTACTACAGAAGTGGCAATTTAACACATACTGTATATAGTAATTAAATGGTCATGATCCTAACCCATTAGCAACACATACTGTATATAGTAATTAAATGGTCATGATCCTAACCCATTAGCAACACATACTGTATATAGTAATTAAATGGTCATGATCCTAACCCATTAGCAACACATACTGTATATAGTAATTAAATGGTCATGATC
>JACXGM010015654.1:7980-21203 GCA_016801145.1 Umbra pygmaea | reverse complement strand
GCAAACAATGGCACAGGGACAGGGGCAGGCACAGGCCCAAGGACTAGGGCAGACATGAAACCTGGGACAGACAGATGGACCAGGGCAGGCTCAGGGACCGAAGCAGGGACCTGGGGAATGGCAGGGCTGGAACCGAAGTGGTAGGAATAGAAACAGGTAAAGGGTCACAGGCACGGAGAAGGAATTGATCAGTGACAGGTACCGGGCTTGGGACGGGTATACAGACTGAGCCAACACTAGGAACAGGGATTGGGACTGTTGTGGGAGGTAACACCGGGACAGTGATGGCAATAGGCAAAACTTAGGAAGCAGCTACGGGTACGGAGGTCACGGGAAGCGGCTGCTGTAGCCTTCAGCTGTGAGCAGATGGTTGTAGTCTCAAACTGCCGTTTCTCAAAGACCTTCTCAAAGACCTTGACGGGAGACTGAGGGGCACTGATGGGTGATTGAGGGATCTCCTGTTTAGTTTTGATGCATATTACACATTTTCTGTTCATCCAATAAGCTTAATTTCAATACTGAAATATTACTGTGTCCTTCATTTATTTAATAAATAGATCAAAATGAAATTGCTGATCCAAACACCGAATTATTTATAAATGAAAATTAATGGAAATTGTCAGGGGTGGCTATACTTTTGCATTCGACTGTAGCAGTTATTATGCAATTTTGTGGTATAACCCTTATTTCAATGCCAGAAATTTATATCAGAACAGAATGATTTATATAAAACAAACATCAACTTAAGATGGTTTATAAGATGACATATTGTTTAAACAACATTTTTAAGATGGTAGATCAAGCGCGAAAGTTAAACACAAGAATGAGTGGGAAGAGTTGGTTTGAATAAAAAATGTTGTTGATGCAATTCACCTAGATTGTACATAAACAACGAATAGTCCACATTGCTACTTTAAGCCAATGATTCGCAAACATCTGCTGGGAACCCCCAGCTGTTTCATGTCTTACATGTATTCCCTTGCTTTACTGGCTTGGGAAGAAAAAATAATAATTATTGAGAGAAAAAATGTCTTTTAAATGTAGAACAAAATCAACAACAGATGTATGTGTTGTGAAGTTAAATGCTTCCACCATTTTTTATTTATTACATTGGATCTAGAAACAACAACGTTTACGCACCATATTTTTATATTATTTATTATTATTTATCATGTTATTTATAAACCAAATTCTCCTTTTTGTACTTCATGAGCTTACTGGTACAGCGTTTTATTGCCTCTATACATTTGGAATAATTCCATGTCAGGTTGACGTAATGTACCATATCCTGAAGTTCTTTTTAATGGCATGAGAGAGCTGAAATACACATAGCACACATACACGCGAGAACACACACACACACACAAAAACAAACCTTTCTAGCCACTGTGCTCCTGCTATTCTGGTGGTTTAAAACGTGTTTATTAATAGCCTCTCCTGATGGAGTTCAGGCATTGTGTCAGCACCCCACAGGGGTCTCAGACAATAACCTCTACAGTCAATGGAAACAAGGTGGTCTCTCTTCTGGCTGTGGGACTTAATTAATTGTAAAATAGGTTGATTATCAAGTGAAACTATTGTGGTTAGATAATATAGTCGCTTTTCCCACTACATGCAAGAAAGTATTTTATTTTAGCAACAAGGCTGGGCAACAGGGGTATGGAGCAAAGTAAAAGGAGGACGAGTGTGAGAAAAAAACAACCTATTCTAGACAGAGTCAGTGCCAGATTTTCTCTATTTCTTGTTAATGGACTTTGCCCCAAAGGGATATGAAATGCCTTGGAAATGTTCTTATATCCTTCCCCTGATTGGTACTTTTGAAAGAATTCAGAATTTGCTTTGACTGTTCATTTGTATTCAATTCAAGAGTTAAAAGTTGTACTCACTTATTGTGAGACACCTTAATAGCACATAAGTGGAATAAGCAAAGCAGTTCAGACGGGTAACCCAGAGTGACAGAGGTCGGTCAGCGCACCTGTCAATCCATATTCCTCAAATTAATTAAGATCCATATTAAGGCAGTGCTCTCACCCAGTCTGGAGGAAGTTGTTTTTTGGATCTGTGCAAGATGTCGATCTGAGTCAGCGTAGGGTTGGGGTTTGTTTCGGGACCAGTGGATTGTGATCACGTAGTGGTTGCGATTCTGCTGTTGGAGCCATGTTTGGGGTTGTTGCCCAATCGTGTGACCAACCTTGGGGGCTGGATGCCTGTACTTCCACTAGTTTGTTGCTAATTACATACATTCTGTCCACTGGTTGTACTGGACTATGTCTAGATTTCCTTGGTGTTTCAATGTGGCTGCTTGATGTGAGGAGTTTGTGTTTCTGGTACCCACAGATGGTGCGTTCTGGATGGGCAGTGTCTATGCTAGTGTGCCTTGTGGTACTCATCTCTTGGTCACAGCATTGCCGGTGCTTTTGTGTCAGCTTTTTTCTATGTAGATCCAGCTTCACCATCATTGCTAGCTATCTGGCATTTCTTGCTATTGTGTGCCCCCGGGTCCTGACCGTCGTGCATGAACCGATGGTCTGGTTATGTGGCAGTTGTTGTGTGATGGTAGGGTTTGGTACTTCTGTAATGTATAGTTTATTTTCACTCTTCCTCGTGGTGCAGATTTCTTATGTTTTAGGGGAGAAGGGCTGTTTGTATGACGGTTTCATGCTATGTATTTGCTTAGATGTGTCAGTCTTTTCTTTTAACTGTTGTGCTAATTTATTGCATGTTACAGGTTTGTCATCATGTTGTTCTGACTCAGCGTATCTGGTTTCCTCTCTCATGTCTAAAGCTTTGCTAGATCCTATCCTCTCCATGTTATATGTTTAGTGCGTCACACCTTACAGATCACTGTTACCTGTTGCACTCAATGTGCTGCTCTGCATCAACTCGTGTTGCTCACTTTTGTGGGTTTTGGATCGGGTGTCTGTTGGAGAAGGTTCCAGCTCCGGCTTGGGCGTTCTCATCATGACACAAGAATTGGGCGTTCCTGGTAGCAGTTCATCAACCAATCGCATATAAATCTGTGACTTTCATGCCAGTGTTCGCAAGTTGAAGTCCAGATGGACACTGTGTGTGTTTTGTTCTCCATTGCAGCATGATGCAGACAGGCGATTATCCGTTTTTTTGTAATGTTAACCCTAACCTTAATCCTAACCTTAACCTCAGTAATGTCATGCCTAACCTTAACCGTTAGTAACCTCATGTCAGGAATAGGAGCTCAGAACAGAGGGTAAATCCAAACGCAGACAATAGAGTGGCGAGTAATAACAATTATAATGTTTATTGTTAGTAATAGTGAAAAAATTAGAAAGCAGGCAGGTAGGTTTCCTGGGAGCTGGGTTTACGGACCAACAACCCAGATAGGTGCAGAGACAGGTATCGAAAAATGGTCCAAACAATAGGAGCACGCAGGCAGGTTTCCAAGGGCTTCAGATAAACTTCACAGGTAGACACTGAGACAGGTCGCGAAGGTCAATCCGACAAGTGGAGCAAACAGGCAGGTTTCCAGGGGCTTCGGATTATTGTCACAGACGGGTACTGAAAGTGAAGAAACTGAGAATCAGGGTTAGCAAAATAATAAGTTGTCACCATAAGGGCACAGCTCTCAGATTGGCTATCAAAAAGGCAAAAATTAAGAAACAGCTCTGTACACAAATTAAGAAACAGGCAGGAATAGGGTAGCTCGGGACAACACGTACTGCATAGTACAATAATCCGGCAAGGACTAATCGCTGTCATCTCTAGGGTTGGGTATCGTTTGAATTTGAACGATTCCGATTTCTTGTTTCGATTCCGGTTCCTAACGATTCTCGATTCCGATTCTTTTAAGAGGCAGGGTCAAAAAAGTTTAGGATATTTTAAATGAGCTAACTAACCAACGGTATACAATACAATAATTGGGGACATAATAAAACGCTTAACGTGAAAAAGCTTAACGTGGTTTAATGTACCTAACCAACGATCAATCATCACCAAATTCTCATGGCCATATCTTGTCATGAACACTTAAACCTGTCAAAACAACTAAACCGAAATCCAACGATTATAGAAGTAATCTCACATTCACTTTTTCTTCTTCATTGGCTCCTATGGCGAGGAAAAGGCTTAACGTGATTTAATGTAACTAAACAACGATCAATATTAACCACATTTCTCTCTCATATTGCTCATTGCCATCGCTCCCCACGTGAATCAATGAGCCTTTGCTGCCCATGACCATGTCACCGGTACACAGCTTTTCCTTCCTTGGCCCACTTTTGATGGGTACTGACCATTGCAGACTGGGAACACCCCATAAGAGTTTTGGAGATGCACTGACCAAGTCGTCGAGCAACCATAATTTGGGCACTTGACAATTGTTAATTTCGGATCTTATTAATTTATACAAGCTGATCTGTGATGGAAAGATGGTAAGCAGAGGCAGCTAAAATAATGAATGGTCCAAAAACACTGCAGTTGTGGCTCCAAATGGGAAGGATTAGGAAGAGAAGTGTGGATCAGGAGAATATTTCAAGCATCTCTGTGGAAACTGAAGTGTTCAGTAGCTCCATTGAAGTCTCCACAGCACCTCATAGCAGCAAACGGCATGTTGTGTGGAAGAGTTTAGGTGCCAGTTCTAGTGCTACTCCTTGGTATAGCCTGGGGTCAATATTAAACAACATTCTTATTCGGAATACATTTGCCTCTTGCGTGAACTGTGAGTAGCTGAAGAGGTTAGGCCTACACTACTGCATTTATAATAGGGTAGGCCTACACTACTGTATTTGTAATAGGGTAGGCCTACACTACTGTATTTTAACATCAGTCATAATCAGTGTTGGGGATAACGCCTTACTAAGTAACGCATTACAATAGTCAGTGTCACAGTATTCTGTGTATGAAGGAGGGAGACTCAGGCAGATAGATGGTAGATGACATATAATTTTACTAGACAATTCCAGGGAACGTAATTACATTACCCACGTAGTTTTAGGTGGCACATACTATGAGCGGCCTGACGGTAATTTAGACATATCTATACTCACACTCTGCGCGGTGTGGACGCGGGTAATATATAGATCGTACATATTTGCTCCCACAATATTGCACTCTTTTCAAAACAATATATAGGAATGGCTCAGCTCCCTGGAACCCAACACACACCTACCATCAGATAATTAATTAATCGCACTCTCCTCTCATTCACCCAGACTAATATAGGACTGATCTACCAGCTGGATGTAATTAAGGAATGATAATCAGTCCTGACTAGTACCAGGTGAATGTGCCAGAATTAAAGAACATGTAACATAAACTCAGTGCATAGCACTGGATATTAACTACACACAACCATAAATCCCCATATTATATAAACATCTTTTGTCAAGAGTCCATTCTCAGTTCATGTGTCCATTTCTGCCACAACCTAGCCGACGTCCCTGCTAGGTTGTGGCAGTCAGACTACTTTTTTGGAAAAAAAGTAACCTAACGCGTTACTTTCAAAATTCAAGTAATTAGTTACTAGTTACATTTATAATGAGAAAATTATTTACGTTATATTTTCACCTTTACTGTTTTAGAACACAAGTTAATAATTTATTATCCGTTGTTGTTGTTTTTAATCCGTATTTTATTAGTGCGCCTCCATGCCAATCAAAAAAAGGAGAGATCTTGCACTTAAAATTGTAATGTACAGCCTTATGCAGATTGGAAGTTAGCAAAATGGAAGAATACATAGCCTACATTTTAACATGTAGGCTGTAAACACACATTCAGAATGCTTATAATTCTCCCACCCAAAAGATCTAAACTGTACTCTTTAGACTTAATATTTCTGGTTCAGGCCTGCTCAATGTATTCTCCATGTGTCTCCATTAATTTCAGTAGCATTACTAGGAGTCAAATCCCATTGCACATTGTATGTAACTCAAATAATTTTTTTTATCTGTATTTCTTTACTCAGTTAAAATTTGTTATATACTCAGACATTGAGATGAAATTGGTTTTACATACAAACACTCACACATTCATCAGAAATAGACTGATCATATTGGTCAATTGGATCATGCCCAGAGAAAGTAGTTACCACAAGTCTGCACTCGACATGATCAGGCAATCTCTATCTAGGGGCGGCAAGGTGGCCCTTATTTTTTATTAGGACCCTGGTTTAAACCCCTTCCCCCCCACACTTCCAAGGTGAAGCCTCTATCATTTTGTTTTTGAGCAAGACAGTTAACCCTAATTGCTCCCAGGTTCTGTAAATAATAGTTCTTTCTTAATCAACTTACCATTAAACCTGATTCAAATCTTTTAAATATTTAGGAAGGTTAATAAATTTATAATTTTTTGTCCAATGAGGATTGTATGATACTAAACCTAGACACACCAAAAACCTTATTTAAAAAGTATTTTTTAAAGTAAATTAAAGTAGTTTAATTAGTTACTTTCAATAAAGAGTAGCACAGTAAGGTAACATAGTAACTTTCAATAAAAAGTCACGCACAAGGTAACATAGTTACATTTTGGAGAAGTAACTAAGTAAAGTAACTGGTTAATTTTTAAAGTAACATTCCCCAACACTGGTCATAATGGTGGTACTTGGAGAGCTAAATGTTTTCCGAGGTGTTATGCATTGCAAAAGGTTTGAGAACCACTGTTCTAGTACACCACATATACGTCACATATAGTAAGGAGGAGGAAAATGTAATGCAAGAGATTAAACTTTACTGGAATTCTGAAACATATAAATCCAGGATTGTAGACTATAGAACAGATGAAGCAGGTACAACAAATCTCCTTATGGGAAAACACAGTCTTGATTTTCAGGCAAGGCTTTCTAACAAATTATTTCTTTCTTGTTTTACTTATAGAGTAGCACCAAGTTTTGACACTGGCATTCTCACAGTACTCCTATAGAATTTAAGCACAGTGTGTATAATATCCTCATAGGTAGGTTTCTCCCAAGCAAGGGTCTCTTCACAACTCTCAATTAACTCCAACCAAAAACACATTATATATACTTATTGCATAGAAGGTTACTGTATTAGTGCTTGACAAATGCAGTCTTTAAGAGAATACATAAATCAGTAGATAATCTAATTGAAGGTGAACATAACATCGATACTAACATAACAGAAACATTGCCCGACAATGAAACAGAAATGACCTCCTCCTACTATAATCCTGGTAATGAGTCCAACACAAAACAGGTGCTCCGCTGTTCCAGGTGCACGTAATTGCGCACCAGCTATCCGATCCGTGGCGGGAAACTCAGGAGAATTAGACCTCCTGGAGTGGATGTGACAATTTAACTATAGAAAAAAATATTGATAGCATTAAAATCATTTTTTGCTTGCACCAATGCCTTAGTATTCTGTAATTACATAAAAATGGTCAAACACTGTGAAATACACGTGTTCATTTATTAAATAATGATTACTGTAGTAAGTACTGTACTGTCAAAATCGCTGTATCCCTTTTAGTAGAGTATAGCTATGTATTAGAAGGTAGCTACATTTCTCCAGACCATTTTGAATTAAATGAAGCATTTTAGCATAAATTAATCCAGTTCCTGGGATAGAAACCTCACAGCTTATAGCCGTAGCTTTGGTTCACAATATTTAGTATGGAAGTAAAGTATTATTACGTATTGCATCTTAAAAAATCTGACCCAGTGGCTCTGATTTACAAGAATACGACAACATTAAAACCATTAGAGCCACATGATGGATCACACAATCATTTTCTTATTGGAGACATCATTAAGTTGATCTGCTCTGTGAACTATTCAGTTCACTCATCCCAGCCTGCACACATGCCACATCAACATGATCTGTAACGATTTTATTGCTCCAGTCAGTTAGGGTCGGCGACTCGCAATGCACCCTATTCATGGATTTGATAATGCACTAACTTATGGAATGCACATCATTAAATTGGGTGTATGCAGTCTGCTGCCTGTTGTGTTTGATAATGCCTGTTGGCTGGTATTGGAAGTGTGTCAATCCATCCTATCCCAACATGAAATCAAAAATGCTAGACCTTAAATATCTCCCAATATTACAGTTTAATAGTCATTTCCATCCCTGTGATAAATTTTACAGTTTGGAATATGTTTATACATATTGTTATTGCCCACATGCCTTTCGTCAAGTGGACATCAACATGCATGTCTATTTCGTGATAAAGAATGTATTCATCTTTCAATAGAATATGTCAACATTTTTCCATTTCATAACTGGAACCACAGTTTTAATATCCTCTGCACAGTGTGTAGATTGTTGTTCAGACTGGAATGATTTGGGTCAGAGGTTATGTTTCTCTGTTTTCCTCCATCAACACAGTCTTCCGTCTTTTTTTACAAGGAGTCTACAGAGCATCACATTCTGTCCCTTTCAATCCTCCATGCTGCAGATGAAGTGTATTTCCTCTCAGTTGTCCATTTGAAAACCTAACCTGCCCATGCTAAGCAAAGCATTAACTCCGCCCACTCCTTATGCTCACAGTCATGGAAAGCATTCGTTTGATCATCAATCTTTTCAATAGTCTTATAGTATATGGACAAAGCAAAGCAGCATGGAATAAAACATTTAAGTGATTCATTTAATTTGTATTGCATTTTCCCCTGAGGAAATAGGATTTCCTATCAAAAAGATTCCTAACAGTTGTTTATAAGTCATGGTCGGGTAAACGGCAGGTTGCTGGTGCCTAAGAGCACCTGGACAGACTAACTAGCCTAGCCCACCTCCCTGCTGTGCTAATGGCTTAATTCTTCTCCAGCTGAATAAAGGGCTCTTATGTGCCTTAAAATGATGATGACGTGGCAGGTTATTAGTGCTTTTTCTATTTTTGCCCTGACATAGGAGCTATGGTGTTTGAGTTATGTTGTGGTTTAATGCCATGTGTCTGGCTGCAGTAATTCATCTCAAGCATGAGGTGGTTTCCTACTTAGCAAGGATTTTCCCAATATAGTAGAGGATACGTTGTATGTAATAATGTGACAGGTACTTCACATCAATGACAGATTTATGTTAAACATAATGTGTTGTAATACATGTTTAAAAACTGGGTGCTTCAACTACTGAACGCTCATTGGTTGATAGGCATGGTATATGAGATTGTATACTATGAGTATGATATCACATCACTTTTTATTGCTGTAAATGTATTGGTAACTGGTTCAAAGGCAAGGCATTTTGTGGTTTGTGGTATGTTGTCAGTCTGTATCCAGTCACTCGCCTCTTAGCTGCAGTGTATTGCTTTCTTATGTCCTGTAGCACCAAGTTGCTTTATTGCTTGATTAAATGTGTGACTATTTTAGTCTCTGTCAAACACAACAAATGATGAATTGCCATTCTCTCCTCTAGACTAGTAGACACATGACTCAACATCATAGCACAGTATCAACATAAACTAATGCTTAGTCATTCAACAACTTGAAAATGGCATTTCTTTCCAAGCCAACTAACAGACGTTCCAAACTTGCGTAACAAAGAGCATTCAGAAGCATTTTGAAACACAAGTTCTAGCAATTACAGTTACATTTCGGGCGAGTCAGACATTTCTAAATATCTCAAATTAATTCATAATAAACATCCGTAGTCATTGGTCACCCACAAATGACAATTTGTTGCATTGCATCCCAAACCTTACACATCGTTCAGCATCAAAGTTTAAATAATCCATCAGTCAGTCAGTCAACGAGCAACCTTGTCCCTTGAAACAGCTGCTATGGTTCCATTTGACAGAGAACAGTCCAAGTGTCCAGTCCGGTTGAAGGGAAACTGTGTGGGTGTATGGATGCTAAGCCCTGTGGTCTGTGGTCTGAGGTCTACAGGTATGTGTAGGTTAGCAGTACCACTGACAGGCTCTATAACCCTCCGTCCTTTGATGTCCACCATCCTCCACACTGTGGAAGTTGAAAGGGTAACATGAGAACCCAGAACCCATGATCAAAAACGATGCTCTCACCTGGGCTCTTTGAAGGTGGGACAGGGCCAAGTAGACCCAAGATATCTCCATTATTCCAGGCGCACACACAAGGTAGAAAAATTCACCCACACATCTCAAGGGCTTTGTTTAGTTCAGTGGTCTTTTGTTAGCGTGCTCTCCAACATGCTCCTGTTTCCCCGTCTGCTTTTTATCATTGGATGAATGTCATACTGTGGTCTGACGTGTTGTTGCCATTAGTCAATTGCGTTCCATTTGTAATACCATTGAACCGTACTCCGCTCAACTCTCTTCCCACACTCTGTCTTAAGATTAAATCACCCACAAACCCTGAAGATATGTGGAAATATTTCAACATTTCTAGGTGTATATTCTTCATAATTATCCTTAATTATCCAATGCATCATAGTGTTTTTAAAACACTTTTTACAAACAAATATTTTTTTGGGGGGGAGTTATTTTTTATAATTTTTATTGACATGGCAGTAGGAGGCAGATGCTATGCAGAGAGGTACAGTAGATAGAGGGAAATAAAGAGGAAAGGCACAGAGAGTCGGATAAGACAGAGCTCGAACACCCGTTGCCAGGGGACACGCGTGCTCTGGAGTCGGGAGCTTAGAACGATATGCCAACTCCAGCACATTTGCGAAACATTTTAAACAATTGAGTTTGGTGGCCTTTTTAAAAAGACTTGAAATGAAGTAACTTTACTTGACAGGAATGTTCAGAGCTGATGTTGCCATCAGGACAGTCACACCTGACTGATCTGGCCACATGAGGGAGTCAGAGGGTCAGTATCTGCCCCCACCTACAGGGGTGCATTCTGACAGTCCTAGTTCAGGACGGAGCTGGAGCAGCAGAAGAGATCACAGGCCAGGTTTGAGGCCTTTCCACTCCATCAGCACAAATCCCCCTTCACCACCATCCACACATTCACGCCTGCTTTCCTCCCTCCACCCGTCTGACTGGGAACAGGATTTGGCCACAGGTCAGGACAAGGTCACAGTACAGAGGAAAGATAGATGCCTTTGCATTAGGTTGCATCCCCCTCACCCCACGCACCCATACACACACAACACTCATTGTCAGCTCAGGGAGGTGCTGATGGGGTCTGTCGAACCCTACAGGGGTGACAATAGTTCCTGTCTGAAACAGAATAGGCCCTACCTGCACCTGGGAGACATCCCATACTATCCGATATTAATCTCTGTTCATATTTCAATATAGTGAATATTATTGTTTTATATACTGCTATTCATATTATGTCATATGAGTTATATATAGATGTATATATATATCTCCTAATTCTCTCATCCATGTCTCCTTTTAATGTGTCTGCCTGGTACTGTACAGTGAAATTGTAGTTTCACTGTACAGTACCAGGTTTGTTATGTGTATAATAATGTTTGTTCTCCCATGTTTGTTATGTGGAGAATAATGTTTCACTTTTGTCAATAATGTCTTGGCCGCTATAGTATATTGCTCTGACTTTTGCAGAGGAACATCCAGTAATCAGTCAAAGTTCCTCGAAGAGAACAAATATAATCTTCATTCTGAATTGTTGCAATGTGTGCATTACTTATTGTACCACAACAAAAATAAACATTTAGTGTTACATAATATGCTGCTACTGACTACATGACTCCTGGTGACAAACACAAAGCCAGATAGCTCTTTTCCCCTCCATGTCTCGGTTGTGTCTTTCCTTATCAGAATTTCTCCTCCACTTTACTCATTTTCAGCCTTTCTCTATCAGCATGTTGACCCTTTTCCGCCTTCCACCCTACCATCCTGTCTGGATGTATACTGGCCCTCTGGCAATGCCTTGCCCCTGGCCCTGGCCCTGAACTCTGGGTGACTCTGAGTGCTGGCAGGGTAACAGTCCCAGTCTGTCTACAGTTGGCCTGAACCAACACCACCTACTAAACCCCAGGATCACCTTCCTCTAATAGGGACACAATCTGGGGATCAGTCATTAAGAGTTCCAGGAATCCCGTGTTTTATTAGAACCACACGACACTGTGACATGCCAGAGCCACGTCTTCCAATTCCAATGGCAGATTTAGCACAGCTATTTATTATTAACCATGTGAGCTGTTGGACTTTACATGAAAAGTGTAAGAAGAGGAGGGGAGACATGTTGATGTTAGGGGTGGTATACATTGCTGCTTGAAAGTATGTGAATTATAGATAGGTTTTAGTGTTCACCAATATCCATGTTAGTTGAGTGGAAATCATGTGTGGAGTAGAAAAAATGTATTATAAAGGAATTAGTGAAGGGCAAAAATAAGTGAACCCAAAGTTTTGTTGGTTATTTGAAGTAGATTAGTAGAATTTGGTGGTTAAATAATTAGGTACCATGCAAAGCAATCAAAGGAGAGGTGCTTAGGTAAATGTTTAGGGGGAACTCTGGTAAATACCAGCCCTAAATCACATTAAATACGTTCTGAGGGAACTATTTTGTAAAACCGAAATATGTGAAATATGAACGTATGAGAGGGTCAATTATGTTTGTAGGGAACTAAATTGAACACTCAAATAACGTTAAACATGAACATATGAAGATCATGACGTAGCATGTAAATAGCATAGTTTTTGCTAGGGCGGAGGGCGGGGATGGTGGATGGGCGTATAAATCTGTGACTTGCATGCAAGTGTTCGCAGGTTAAAATCCAGACAGGCACTTTGTGTGTGTTTTGTTCTACATTGCTTGCGTCATGCAGACAGGCGATTGTCGGTTTTTGTAATGTTAACCCTAACCTTAATTCTAACCTTAACCTTAGTAACGTCATATCTAACCTTAACCGTAAGTAACCTCATGCCTAACCTTAACCGTTAGTATCCTCCTACCTAACCTTAACTGTGAATGTTGCAATATAATTTTGAACGCTATTGAATGTATGGAATGTTCTTGCATAAATCCGCTAAACGAAATGTACTGGAGCAACGTAAATAAAGTACAAATATAGCCTAATAACAAAACGTGCAGTTCAAACGTAAAAACACCCTAAATATGTTGGTATATAACGTAATTTAGGTTTTCAAAATAGTTTCCTGAGAACGTAATTTGGGAGAAATTCTGCATTGATGGTGCATTGATAAACAGAGCCCTGAATCATCTCAGGTTACTGTGCATGCTGCATTGATAAAAAGAGCCCTGAATCATCTCAGGTTACTGTGCATGCTGCATTGATAAAAAGAGCCCTGAATCATCTCAGGTTACTGTGCATGCTACATTGATAAAAAGAGCCCTGAATCATCTCAGGTTACTGTGCATGCTGCATTGATAAAAAGAGCCC
>JACXGM010015653.1:0-21116 GCA_016801145.1 Umbra pygmaea | reverse complement strand
GTTCAAAAAAGGGGACCAGAGGGTGTGTGCCAATTACAGGGGTATCACACTTCTCAGCCTCCCTGGTAAAGTCTACTCTAAGGTGCTGGAAAGGAGGGTTCGGCCGATAGTCGAACCTCAGGTTGAAGAGGAACAATGTGGATTCCGTCCTGGTCGTGGAACAACGGACCAGATCTTTACTCTCGCAAGGATCCTGGAGCGGGCATGGGAGTATGCCCATCTTGTCTACATGTGTTTTGTGGATTTGGAGAAGGCTTATGACCGGGTCCCCCGGGAGATATTGTGGGAGGTGCTGCGGGAGTATGGGGTGAGGGGGTCCCTTCTTAGGGCCATCCAATCTCTGTATGACCAAAGTGAGAGCTGTGTCCTGGTTCTCGGCAGTAAGTCGGATTCGTTTCATGTGAGGGTTGGTCTCCGCCAGGGCTGCGCTTTGTCACCAATCCTGTTTGTAGTATTTATGGACAGGATATCTAGGCGTAGTCGGGGTGGGGATGGGTTGCAGTTCGGTGGGCTGAGGATCTCATCGCTGCTTTTTGTAGATGATGTGGTCCTGATGGCATCATCGGCCTGTGACCTTCAGCACTCACTGGATCGGTTCGCAGCCGAGTGTGAAGCGGCTGGGATGAGGATCAGCACCTCTAAATCTGAGGCCATGGTTCTCAGCAGGAAACCAATGGAGTGCCTACTCGAGGTAGGGAATGAGTCCTTACCCCAAGTGAAGGAGTTTAAATACCTTGGGGTCTTGTTCGCGAGTGAGGGAACAATGGAGCGGGAGATTGATCGGAGAATCGGCGCAGCGGGGGCGGTATTACACTCATTATATCGCACTGTTGTGACGAAAAGAGAGCTGAGCCAGAAGGCAAAGCTCTTAATCTACCGGGCAATTTTTGTTCCTACCCTCACCTATGGTCATGAAGGCTGTGTCATGACCGAAAGAACGAGATCCAGAGTACAAGCGGCCAAAATTGGTTTCCTCAGGAGGGTGGCGGGCGTCTCCCTTAGATATAGGGTGAGAAGCTCAGTCATCAGTGAGGATCTCAGAGTAGAGCCGCTGCTCCTTTGCATCAAAAGGAGCCAGTTGAGGTGGTTTGGGCATCTGGTAAGGATGCCCCCTGGGCGCCTCCCTTTGGGAGGCGTTCCAGGCACGTCCAGCTGGGAGGAGGCCTCGGGAAAGACCCAGGACTAGGTGGCTGGATTGTATCTCCAAACTGGCCTGGGAACACCTCGGGATCCCCCAGTCAGTGCTGGTTAAAGTTGCTCGGGAAAAGGACGTTTGGGGTCCCCTGCTGGAGCTGCTGCCCCCGCGACCCGATCCCGGATAAGCGGACAAAAATGAATGGATGGATCTTTCTGGTTTTGGTTGCAATTTTAAAGCATTCAAGATAATTAGCAGCCTATCATTTCCTGCACTACTTTTTATGTTTTCCCGTCTCCAATCAACGTTTTAATCAGTGTACGTTGTTCTTCTTAACATTGTCTGGAAATACCCATTTTAATCAGATTTTCATCGAGAAATGCATTATAACCAGCATTTACAACATTTGCTGCCTTCGTCCTTAAATAAGGACCACCTGTTTGACACCTGATTTTCACAGAATGAATGATTTTCTCCACAATGCTATTATTTTGAACATGCCCCTTTAATTTAATGATTCAATTACACAGAATCAGCAGCATCCATGTCATGACTGTTGGGTCTGTTGGTTTTCTATTTCCCCTTTGGTTTTCTATACTCCCTACCCAGGCTCTTCTTTCTGCTACCTCAGGGCGCCTGGCCGTCCCACAACTTTGGGAAGTCAGCTCCCGGTCCAAAAAGTCAGAACTCTTATACTGTACAAAGTATTAAATGCAGGGATGCCAATAATTGTGGCACATGTAGTTTTGTTGGAAATAATTATTACAATTTAAGATTGGATGTTTGTAATTTTTCATTGTGACATGCCAAATCACCAAAAGATGCATTCTTACTAACCCTTTTTTCTCATTTTAAAAAGGGTGTTAATAATCGTGGAGTGCACTGCACTTATATACATATATAATAAAAACCTTAAGAAAAACAATCACAACTAGAATGGCTTGCATATTCCAAAAACTGCAATGTGACTGCAAAAAAACAAACTGCAAAAACTGCATATTCCAAAAAATGCAAGCAGCAGTTGTGTGTATAGCAAAGCATCCCAAAATTAAAATTGAATGTCCTGGTTACTGTGCCACCAGGGGTCCTAGTACACACATTTGGTAACCACTACCCAGGCAGAAGTGGTTTGCTCAACTATTTTCTTCACCCATCTGCAACTAAAAGTTGCATTCAAAAGGCTGCATCTGAAGCAAAATTATAAAATATTGATTCTATATGGCAACAGTAAAGGCAACAGTATATCAAATAACCACTCATTAAAAGCAATCTATGCAAAAGAGCATCTCTGACCGCACAGCACGTTGAACCTTGAAGCAGATGGCCTAAAGCAGCACAATACCACACTGGGTGCCGCTCCTGTCAGCTAAGAACAGGAAACTGAGGCTGCAGTTTGCACAGGCCCACCAAATTTGGACAATAGAAAATTGGAAAGACCCATCCTGTCTATCAATGGTTCAGGCTGGTGGTATATCGGTACAGGGGATATTTTCTTGGCATACTTTTGGCCAATTGAGGGATACCTCAAGTCTCTGTTTTGGGGCCCATTTGATTTCCTTTATATATGCTTCTTTCGGGCCTTGTTTTTTTTATTGATACTTAGGTGATACACAATTGTATCTTTCACTTAAACATGATATTGAAAAATCGTTATTTACTGAAATTCTGTAATTCCCGTTATTTGAGCGGAGCGGAGCCCCATAGGGGGAGCTCTGCTCTAGGGGTTCACCTTCCCTGCGAAGCAGGGCACATCTGAAAAAACTTGTACAACCGTCTCTGACTAATGGGGTGACAGCACGACCCTTATAAAAGTGAGTCGGCCCGCTAATCTAGTTCTTTGATTACTGAAGATGTATATCGGAAAAAGAGACAGTGATCAGGTCTGAAAACCCAACGGGGCTCCACTCCACTCATAGAACTGGAGTTACAGAACTCAGGTAACTAATGTTCTATATCGTGGAGCTCCGCCGCATAGGGCGAGTTCTGCTCTAGTGGTTAAAGGCGGAGCTACGCTCTGTCAATGTACCCCTGATCATTCAATCATCTCTGGTAACCGCAAAGCTGTATAAGAAAAAAGAGTAATCCAGGTCTAATAAGGGAGAGAACCAGAGGGAATGGAATAGCAAGACATAACACATTGCTTCCATCCCTGCTTCAATTCCCCCCTGTAAGAACAAGGAAAGAACATTCATATTCCTCTGAAGTGGTTGGAGAGCAACAGAGTTTAAAGTCTAACACAGTGAGAAGGTATAGCCACGACATGACCTCTGTGAGGAGGAAGTGAGAAAGGCAACACCTAAATCTCACCCTACCTACTCAGTTCCCCCCTTCAGGGAACCCGGACGGAGCACTGAGTGACCAAAAAACATTGAGGAGACATCCATTACATAAAATCTAATGAAAGGAGATGGTGAAGCCCAGGAGGCTGCCTCACAGATCTCCTCCACTCTTATGCCACTAAGAAGAGCAGTAAATGCTGCCACCCCCAGTGGTGGATTGTCCGATGATCTCAGGGAAAACCATAACGCACACTGTGCGTTCTCCCTGGACACAAACAGGTCCACCTTAGCCCTCCCGAACCTGTCCCAAATGTTGTTTATCAATTCAGGGTGGAGAGACCACTCATCTCTCTGTGGTCCTCCTCTCGACATGATGTTTGCGCCCACATTCAGCCTTCCTGGATAATGAGAATAACAGACGGGAATCTTTATATGGAGTGTGGTGCTTGAAATCATTGTTCTTCCTCTGTCAACCATGGTTACTTTCAAGGTTCTAAGGAGAAGACCCAAAAGCAGACCAGACAAAAATAATATATTGTGTGTTTTATTGGTTGTAGAAGATGAAGTGAGATGATTGGAATATATTGCTGAGGGAATGTGTCTCCAGGTACATGACAGATGGAAGAGTAGTCGGTGGTGATGTTAGATGGTCCGGTGCACAGGTGCAGGAGATGAGTAGTTCCAGGATTCCAGGTGAGTGAGGTGAGTGGTGGCAGGCAGGTGTTCCTAAACAGATTCAAAAACCGAATTACTGACCAGCAAACAGTAGCTTAGAAAAACAGAGGCAAATGAATAACAGGCAAGAATTCTGAGGCTTGATTCACAGGTAGCACATACCAGTGTGACTTAACGATTCAGTAGTGACTGGATGTCAGGTCTTTCCTTACATAAGGATGACTGGTGATTGGGAACAGGTGAGGTAAATTAGCTGGTAGGTAGAGGAATGGGTGGCCCAACTTACTCCTAGAAATGGCAACAAAGAACCAGGGCTCAGGGGGCAGAATTCGTGACTGTTACCTGCAAGGAAACATGTGACGTCATCATTGCTTTGCACCAAAAGATCCTCACAGGCAAGGATATTGCTGCTAGTAAGATTGCACCTAAATAAATTATTTATCAGATCATCAAGAACTTTAAGAAGAGAGGTTCAATTGTTGTGAAGAAGGTGTCAGGGATCCCAAGAAGGTCCTGGAGCTTACTGGACTATCTACTAAAGTTGTTTCAGCTGCGGGATCGGAGCACCACCAGTGCAGAGCTTGCTCAGGAATGGCAACAGGCAGGTGCGAGTTCATCGAAACGCACAATGAGGTGAAGACTTTTGGAGGAAGGCCCGGTGTCAAGAAGGGCAGCAAAGAAGCCACATCTCTATGGGAAAAACATCAAGGACAGACTGATTTTCTGCAAAAGGTACAAGGATTAGACTGCTGAGGACTGGGGTTAAGTAATTTTCTCTGATGAATCCCCTTTCCAATTGTTTGGGCCATCCGGAAAACACCTTTTATGCCAAGAGTAAAGCCAAGGAAGTGGGCTCACTCACAATGTTGCCTAAGAACACAGCCATGAATAAAGAATGGTACCAACACATCCTCCAACAGCAACTTCTCCCAAACATTCAAGAACAGTTTGGTGACGACCAATGCATTTTCCATCATGATGGAGCACCTTGCCATAAGGCAAAAATGATAACTAAGTGGCTCGCGGAACAAACCATCAGAATGTTGGGTTCATGGCCAGGAAACTCCCCAGATCTTAAACCCATTGAGAACTTGTGGCCGATCCTCAAGAGGACCAACAAATTCAAACAAAACCAACAAAAAATCTCCAAGCATTGATCATGCAAGAATGTGCTGCCATCAGTCAGAATGTGGCCCAGAATATAGAATTGTTGCATAAACCTAAATTAATTGTCAATATAAGCCTTTAACACTTTTGGAATTACTTGTAATTATACTTCAGGATACCACAGTAACTACTGAAAAAAAGATCTAAGAACACTGAGGCAGCAAACATTGTGAAGACCAATATGTATATATCTCAAAACCTTTGACCACGACTGTAATAAGTCTTATTGGGTCTTCCACTACATTTTATGTATTCAAATTGCCAAATCACTTTACTACTTTTCAGATCATAACAAAATAGTTACCATCATTTACTGTGTCTAATGAGGCTAAGAAAATGTGCAGATAAAATTAATGTAACTATTGGGGAACCCCACCATTTACACATACATTATTCAACTGAAACATTCCAGACTAGTGTGTCACCTTGTATCCGGATATGTTCCAGGTTAAGTCTGTTGCTTAAGCTACATTACCCAGCTTAACTATACATTATCCAGCTTTAATGCACACATTCCAATGTCAATCAATAGGATTGTTTCTTTGTTAAGCAATGACAGTCCCAAGAAAACAATTTCCAGTCCAATCCTGTGGCCCAACTCAAACCAGTAAAGTAGATTCCCCAAACAACAAAACCAGCAGTTTCCAATCCCACAAATGCATGTACACAACAGTATCTCAGGTCCCTAAGAGTGCACAACCTAAGTGAGCCATCAAACTGTTCCCATTTGTCTATTAGAGTACTGTATTCAGAGAGAGAAAGAGAGAGAGAAATAAAACATCTGAGACAAGTTGTCAAAATGATTTCGAGTGAGAGATAGGTTGAGAGAAAAAAAAGGAAATTGAGTGAGAGAGCAAGTGAAGGTGTAGCCGACCAGCCCGAACATCCCCACTGCCAGGCAGGAAAAACAGGAATAGGAGTCACCAGGCAGTGATTGCACAACTTCACAGAGGATACAGAATATGGACTTAATTTGTCAGGAACCTCTTCATAGTGAGACATCAGACTCCTGTTGGTCTGCTCATGCAAACTAAATTGACAAATGACAGCAATAATATCAGATTTTGCATGATAAACATTTATATGTTAAACAGGCTTTCTCAGTTTATCCTAAATTTTACATTATAACATCAATTAGGATTGGTTTAAGAAGAGTGCTTTATTAGTGTAACTTTACAGTTAATTACTTTTTAAAATGCTATCAGGTTTATGTTGTCAGATCTTAGCCGAGCCTGACCACAGCACTGTTGCATGTGAATAACTGCTATGTCCTTAACATCTCTGAGCAACTGTTATCTTCACACAGAATCTCTAGCACAACAAATAGGCCCATGCTGCCCAGATACCAAAGAAACCTCACAGAGGAAGTCTATCTCGCAAAAATGGCTCAACTTAGAGCATGGAGAGCAGGGGCCGCTAAGTTTTTTTTTCCTGAACAAAGAACACCCACAGCACCCGGTTTTATTGTCCCCTACACACTTTAGTTGTACCACTGATATGCAACGGTTCTGTGAGGCTTCTTCTGAGGCTTCTTTCTCAAACATGAATACACAGTTGTTGTTGGAAGAGAAAAAATAATAATACAAATATCAGTTATATCACATTCATTGTTACAATGAGGTATACATCCCAAATATGAACAGCGTGTGCAAGTAAATTAGGGAGATGTGATAAAAATCTTACACTTAACATCCATATTAGTAAAATCAATACTTTAATAGTGGAAAGCCCATGCTGTATTAACATATATTTTGCTATTGGACAGCACAGTATCTTCATTTCATATTAAGGTTATTACAAACAGACTTCAGTAGAGAGATTGATTTTGGTAATACCTCAAAATTCTCTAAAGGTATTTTCATTTGTCACATTTGTAACATCATCTAATGTCCTTGATAAAGAAAATATGTATTTCTGAATGTGTTTGAAGAACATACACAGAAGACAAATACCTGAGACCCCCAGATGATAATCATTAAAAAATCAGTGTATATTTGCACACATTAACATCCCATTTCAACATAGTGCTAATATAAACACCATCTACCATATTCAAATATATTAATTATACAAAGATACATAGCAACCATCCCTTTTTGCCAGTTTTGTTGTTTAAAGTAATAAAAAAACATGTATTTTCCACAAAATGATTCATTTAGTATTTACAAGAAAAAATAGAAATCCAGCACAGTTTTCATATGTATAAAAATGCACCACAAACAAGAGCGATGCTAATTTCGCTTCAAGTATGCTCTTCATATGGATGTGTGGAGTCTGTCCATAAGATCTTCTTTCTTTTGATATCGGCTCATAAAAGTTCATAAATAGGCTATAGCCTGCAGATATATTTACACATTATGCTTCTTGTGTATATTTATCATTCTTAATCAAGCTTGTATTAACAGAGGTAAGACGGCTCATACAAAAGATTGATCAAACAAAAAACCTTCGAGCTAAGGCCTCTACAATTTTGTAGACACTTAAGAGCTGCCGCTAAAACAAAAAAAGAATTTGAACTACACAATATTGATCTTACTTTTACAAAATATCATCTTTTTTTCTTTCTTCCCAGTGACTTTTGTGTTGTGTCGAAATTCTTCAAAAGTAAAACCTTGGTTCTCTCACAATGATAGATTTCAAGCATTTTTTTAGAATATAGATTTTTGGAAGGAAAGAACTTGATAGAATAAAACTGAAGAGTAAGAAAATCTACAATGAGAAATATAACATAAAATGCTTCTACAATAATATTCTGTAACAGATAATAAAGCAATCGTGTGCACTTTGCTACAGGTGAGATGACATGTTTTTTCACATATTGAACAAGCTAATTTTTTGCACCATTTTTGCTTCATAACAAATAAAATATGGATATCTGAGACATCACAATAGGCAGACACAGTAGATTCAACACAATTATATGATAGGGAATACTATGCCTTAGTACAACTATCAATGAAGCCGTTATCTAAGGCATAGTTAGTAAAATAGGATCACTCGTTTAAAAAGGATAATGCATTTAGGGAATGTAGATTGACAATACTATATAATAGATACTACAATAGTTAAGGTGTAAACAGTTTCCATTGCCAATACTTTAAGTTTACAGAAACAATAAGCTATTGCAATAGAAGTACAGTAGTTTGTTGCAACGTTAAGTAGATAAATTATTTGTTCACTTCACTGTAATGTAAACAGAAATAAGCTGCCTGAACATATAGGGCCATTCCTATTGCCAAAGAACATCAAGACAAAAGACAGTGCCAATTCAAAATATGGTGTATGCTGCATAAACATTACATATTTTGCCAGCAAAATATAAGCTATCTAAAGAGCAGCATGTACAATGTCTACCGCATGTGTCCAAGTGCACCTATATCATAACATTTCATCGACATCAATAACATCCCCCCACACCCTTCTTCTTAAGGCTCTTAGTAAACACTAAATCACAGTGCATCTACTTAACAGTACCAGTGCATCAGCTTAAAGTGCATTGCCTCGTGTACTGGGCACAATTCATTTTACATCACATTCACAGCACTGTATAGCAGGGTTGGAATCAAGTCCATTTCAATTCTATCCATTTGGAAGTCAACTACAATTGCAAATTAAGAATTTCTTCACTCAATTCTTTTTAATTGAACTAAGTAATGTAATTGAGTCCAACCCTGGAGTACAGTAGAGTGCATGTACTGACATGGCACTTGCAGAAAGCAGCATGTTCACTATTAGACACATGAGAAACTTACAGGCAAGCTGTGAGCTGGAGATGTAAAGTTACTTTTGAACCAAGACAAGGAGCGTATCATATCACTCCCTTCCTGTCCTCCCTATCCCTCAAGGCATCAGGCGGCTAGTTCAAGAACAGGTTTAAGGAGGCGGGATTTTGCAGTGCTTTTGCTGTCATCTGTGAAGTGTCGTGAAACTGATAAGGTTACAGGAACTCTTCTAAGGAAAGCAGAGATTTGCATGTGTAGGGCATATTTTGACCATTTCTCCAGCAGGAAAATAACCCTGCAAAGAATTCAAAAATTCCCCCGCCAGAAATACTGGTTGGATGATTTCTGAATGTTTCTTCCTTTTTGATTACAGCAATCTTCAAATAACATATATTTTAAAGTGAAAATGACAAATGTTACAGGGTTTACAGACAAAGATTGAAAAAAAAAATGTACAGCTGGATAGGACATTTCCTGTAACAACAGGCTGATCATATTACTTTGTATCTAGGATATGCTAGAACTGAAACAATAACAAATCTATATTGTGTGAAAAGTTAAATCACAAATAAGTCTCGATTTCCTGCTCTGTATCTATCTCTTTCTGCACATCTCTTTCTTCCATGTGTCTCTATTTTTGTCTTTGTCCTTTTTTCTCTCCCACAATTTAATTATTTCTCTCTTTTCTCCATTAGTTTGCATTCTTTAGTGTGGCAAGTTTGACAAATTACATGTGCAGATTCACATATAAGACAGAGAAGCTGTAAATTCTAGGAAATCATGTCAGAAAGGATATTACTTTTTAAAGTATGGTTTGGGTGGTGAAGTCAGGGAAAACCCCTTTTCTAAGTTGAGCCCTTACATGGCTGTGTGGCAACAAACACGTTCAACAACACAGTAGTCAGCAAGACAGGGACACTAAAAAGTATAACAACTCACGGTATATTTGTTTGTCACTTTGGTTAGTTTTGTCTGTCCTGGTTGGGTGCACTGAACACACTGTTTCAACGTCCTGAGATGTGATGGGGAGGGACTGTTTACTTAAAGGTGTGTTCTCCTCGGACAATGTGAGATGAGAACTCATAGCGGTCCTTACTGCGGTGGCCGCAGATGTTGCACTCCAGCGGTTCCCTGTAACCATGGCAACCCATGTGGATGGTGTACATGACATGGTCCAGAAAGAGGACCCGGCAGTGCTCACACTGGAACACCCGGACCTCCCGGCCCTCGCGCCCGAACACGCGCACCCCGTCCCGGCTCGTCGGCCGTTCGGCTGCCACTCCCAGGGCTACCTCAGCAGTCAATCCCACCCCGCCTGCTTCGGCCCCGCTTCGCCCCCCATCTCTGCTACCGTACACCAGGCTGGATCTGGGACGGGGGTGGGGGTTGTTCCCTTGGTAACTCATTGTCTCCTGCGGGCTGCTCCGGGAGGAGTCCACAGAGTCTGGGCCACTGTTGCTAGGAGATTCTCTCTCCTCCCTGGTGCCCTGAGGGTGCGGCTGCTTGGGTCTGGCAAGAGAGATGGGTCCGTTGCTGGAGGCCGGTAACTCTGGAGGAGGTGGTGGGAGAGGGGAGGCATGGGGTCGGGTGTCACGGCTACCTGGTCTGTCTAGGCGGGGAACTGGTCCCAGGTGGTATGCATGGGGATGGTAGAGGGGGTTGATCGGTACCATCTCAGCCAGGGAGAGCGATGGGTGTGATGCGTGGGGACCGTGGGTGGGGTGGACCAGAGGTCTCAATGAGTCCGAGCCCAGGTAGGAGATGGCGTTGTTGATGGCCTGGTCCACCATGTGTGCCTGCATCATCTCGGCCTCCTTCTCATACTTCAGACCCATCTCATAGCTCAGCTCTGGGTAGCTGTAGCGCATCATTTTCTCACCTACACAGAGCAAAGTACGAAGCAAAAATCTAAATCTGACCATTTCAGTTTAATGAAACCATGTTACGTCACAGGTCAATAGTGTCGGACACATACAACTGTAACTTTGGAGTAGAAAGGAGTGCATTAATTGTGTGTGCATGTGGCAAACCTTTGCACTTTTAACAATCTAAGCATTTTCAAAGTACACATCCTTTTCTCTATTTTTTCTGAGTTCTTGTGTTGTTTAATTGTGGAAAGCCCCATCCTGAATGCAAAGTTTAACCCCTCCTGAACAGGGATGCGGTGAGCTGTTTTGCTCCCCTTTCGATAAGAGCTCTGGCAGCATTACAGGTGTAACAAACCACAAAGAGTGAAAAACATATCCTCGTCACTCTCATCCGTTGACTGTGCCTTGCTGTTCTTCGTTTTCTAATAGTGTGGTAAATTATCTCAAAGAAAATTGTCCTGTTTTACATTATAAATAACATTATTATTGCATGGAATTAATTATCTTATTTAAAAAATAAGACAATGATGAATAAATATTCAGTGGATTAACTGGATCTGTTATTTGCAATGAACTTTAATACAACAAAACCCTGTGGTCTTTGAATGGTGTCTGAAGTTCTACCGTTAAAACTAGATAATCTGTTAGTTGCTTAACAACAGTATCATGTTTCAATTTACCTTTGCCCGGGCACGCAAATTCAATTCCTTTTTGCATCCATACACTAATCTGTTGCAGATCTGCTAAAGTGAACATAGCAAAATGCATCTTTTTTACTGATGAAATATACAAATATTTTTATGTTCTGGAGCGGACTCTACTCTCAAATAATCTACTACTGGATTCGTTATACATTTTTAGATTTTTTGTTGATGTTTCAGAAACCTATGTAGTATTGTTACATATTGTTTTGTTGTTCTACTACACTGTCAGAGAGAAGAAAAAAGGAAGCAATTTGTGCATCTGCTATCTCAACTGCCGATGTGTATGTGATTTCTTTTAACAAAACGATTAACTGCATTTAATTACCCCTCTAATTAGACCTCAACTGTACAAACTGGATATATACTTCCAACCATATACTCAGAGTACCCTGCAGTCTGTGTTTTGTACTTTTGTGTATTTGTTGTATTAATTGATGATGTCTTGTACCATTACAATTAATCTTGGCCAGGTCAATGTTTGCAAATGAGAAACTGTTCTCAATTGGCCAACCTGGTTAAATGAATGTTAAATAAATAAATAACAAATGTAAAAAAAAAAAACATTTTAACACAGGTTGAATATTTAAAAATCGAATTAACTAAATACACAAAGGTTCCCGTAAAATGACAGCAGCGCATTGTCCATTGTTATTCCAACCATTATTGTGTTACTAGATTTAAATTTCACTAAAATACTTTGTGTGAATTTGTTACCCTTCTTACAGTCATCACATCATGTTGCACCGGCCACAGGAAATGAAGATGCTTACCCACAAACTTCTGTGGCGTGGAACTCTTTCTCTTCCCCACATTACTTTGCAGTCTTTCTATTACAGGCGGCCGGTCGAACGTTGCCATAGCTGTGGCCTCTGCCAGTGGTCTCTGCTCTTTAGGGATCTCACCTGCAGGTCAAAGATCACAAGATAATTGTGTGTGTGTTTGTGGGTAAAAACATATTTCCTCATCCATACTATTATCAGTGCAATACAGTGACATACTTTTGGTTTCTTTACCAGAGCAGAACATTGTCACACACCTGGATAAGTCCCAGTGTTGGAGTTAGGATCCATGGCCACACTCTGAAGGTAGTTATGGCAACGTTCTTTATGCTCCTCCAATGATGTCCTTTGCTTGTAGCTCCTCCCACAGTAATTGCACTTGTGTGGTTTGCCCACTAAACAAGAGAAATTACAGAGAAAATAAAATATATATATATTTCACCAAATCACAGCCAGACAGCCAGACAGGTGATGGACACTAAACCTGTGGAGAACATAGGAACCAGTGTAGCGCTATGAGCTCATGGAGTAAGGCTGTTCCACACTACTGGGATCCCACACAGAAACACTGCCAAGCAGACAAGAAGGTGTGGGCAGACGAGATACACAAAGACACTCGAATGCAGACGTTTCATACGCCCTGGAATAACTGTTACAACTCTTCCAGGCACCCACCACCAATTTACTACTATGATGCACAATTCAATGGGCATGTAGGCCGAAAACAGAGAAAACGTGTGCTCTCCATCCTTTAGTGGGAGGTATGTATTTGCAATGGTAGACCTAAACAGTGTGTAAAGCTGGAGGTGGGGAGTGATTCATGCCCTCAGTTCCATTCATATTGGCTTTATACTGGGAGGACTGGCCAAAACCTCACCTAGCGTTCCCCCAGATGAGATCAACTGATCCTTCGTTTCAGCAACAACCCTGGTCCAGCACCAAAACAACAGTTCACTTGAGGTACCAAAGGTTACATCAATTACTAAACCTGTATATGTGAATAATCTGTGCAAATGGGTTATCTTGATAAACAAATTGGAACAATTACTATATAGGTTATGTGTCTTTCAATACTTTTGTGGCTATGGTTATAGCAGTTCATTAGTAAGATTTATGAGTAACAAAATACAATGAGACAATGACAGTTTCACTATTAAAGTGAAATGCTATGACGTCATCGTGTTATCACTGCAGTATACTTGGTTGTTTTGTCACCAGTGATAAAATCAAAGGGAAAATATTAGGGTCAGAAAGATCAGCGGTTAAGGAGTCAGACATGTAGTCAAAAGGTTGCCGGTTCGATTCCCAGCTGTCGTTGAGTCCTTGGAAAAGGCACTTTACCCTAAAATGCTCCAGTACTTACTGTAAATTGCTCTGGATACGGGCGTCTGCTAAATGACTGAAATGTAAATAATCTGGATTGTTGTTAAACAACAGTAATTGATCTAAGGTGGAAGTTATAGAAATGGCCTGAAATCTTATCACACGCAATGTAAATTAGCCCAATTGGGAAAGGACACTGCATTATTGGTGGGGGATGACATTTACTGTTGCCTTAAGTCTGTCCATTTGTAGAATAATATATTGATACTGTAATGGAAAAGTACCCTATTTGTCTGCTCTAATGATCTCAACCACAGCATCTGCTGACTGCATCCAGCTGCATTGGGCAGTCACACTTTCATATTGGATTAGGCAACACACATACTCACACAGACACACACAGAGACATGTGGCAATTTATATTCAGAGATTAGGAGATATAAAGGAGAGAGACATGCACACCTTTATTCTATTACTCATTTAATAAGTCCTCCCCCTCATGGCCTTTTGCAGATGTTGGATGTATCACCAAAATCCTTCTTTCAGCTGCCATTTCTGAACATGCAAATATCCTCAACCCTCTGTGCTTCACACTCAGTCGACTACATCCATTTTGGTGTTAAACAGGAACCTATTATCTTGACTAAAAGTACAAGCTGTTGGATCTTAAATTTGACCCAGTTTATCATAGCAAGTTGTCCTACAGCACCCGGAGTTGGTCATTATTTTGTGGATTATCATTCATGGATATTGTGTAAATAAAGGCTGAAATATTACAGTTCAATTTCTAAACCTCCGAGTACTTTTAAACCCTCGAACACATTACCAGTTTGCATTTTGTTTTGTGCACGAAAAATCCTGCCACAAATCAAATTAAAATACAGCATGTACTGTACAAAGGAGTGACCCCATCTCTCATAATATAGCATATCTAAAGCCTCCACAGCGGTTCGAAGCTTTGTTGATACTGACACTTAGCCGTGTGCCTTGGATTGGGTTTAAACATGTAGTGCCACAAGTGACAGGGAATTACACTGTTGTCTTTAGGAATACATTGAGCATTTACCTGTCACTCCGTCTCGCTCTCATGTCGCTTTAACTAGTTATTAGCTTTGTGTCAAATGTCTTAAAAAGTAAAAAAAGAGAGATAGGAAAAAGGCATGGAACCATGTGGTCCAAAGTCTGAGAGGTTTGTGCAGACCACACCTTATACCACATTTGAGCATCTGTACCATATCATTTCAATCCTCAGAGCAGACAGCGCCCCACTACACTGCATACAACAGCATTGTATAGGGACCTACACTTACATGTGCCACCTACACTGTCTGGAAAAGGGTAAATAATTGAGCCTAACAAAACAGGAAATGAAAACAACAAAAGGTCAAAAGAGAATAAAAGAGAGAGAGAGAGGGTGAAAATGTTTGAGACAGAGCAAGATAAAGAAAAAGTGAGACACGGAAAAAACAAAGGCAAAACCAAAATAACAAGACCCCCTGATGCTAGGTTGTGTGTGAGAACATCTGAGGACAACACAAGAGATAAGGGTATATGTGCGTCTGTCCCGGATCTCAAAGGCAAGCCAGGGGAGAACATACAGAGGCTTTATGATGCAGAGATAGGAAAGTGGGTTACAGTTAGAGCAGCAGTATCTCTCTGGTCTCCACATATATGTACAGAGAAAAGAGTTCCTTTCTGAAAAGATGCAAACTGGGCAGGTAATAGGAAGAACACGCTACAAAAGAAGCCCACAGAAAGGCATAAATTAAACAATAGGAAACCTGAGTTCAATTTTTTGGGACTATTGTCAATGTGTCTAATAAACATAGGTCAGATCATACTAGAGAGAGGCTTGTTCTGCAGAGCCATTTCTGAGCCCATTCACTAAAATAAGTTTGTTTACATGGAAATTGATCACATCCAAGTTGTCAAGTTAAGAAACACAATTATATAGTTATCATAAATAATTTAGCAAAATGTTTTTCATAAAATAATATGATTACCTTTGTATACTTAATATATAGATATCTACAATGACTGCAACCTAAACTTTAGTATTTCACATTTTGGCACATTCTCTCATACAAACCTGTTATAACTCAGCAGCATTGGTCTGTTTCAGATCCGGATACAAAATCTGACAAGGCAACTCCAAACTGTAAATGTATACCATTTAGCCACTCAGATGTACAGTGGACTTCATTGTTTGTTTTGGTTTGTTTTCCCGATCTTCCCAAAACACTACCACATTTGCCTAATCTGTCCATTGAACATTATTCCTGAAATCTTTGGCAAACTGGAGACAAGTCTTGACAAGTGGTGCAGTTGCATTTTGGCAAACTGAACAAAATGTGTCTCAGGTATGTCTGGTTGAAAAGCAATAGATCGAAGATTATAGAATGGCATAGGCAATGGACAAACCTAAACCAAATTCAGATGTTTTGGCAGGATGTAAACTAAACAGTTAACAAATGTTGCTACAGTAAGTTAAAAACAGTTTTGCGTGAAAGAGATCCAGAAACTGAGCAACAACCTCAAAACATTGCAACATTTACATTTTTAGTCATTTAGTGGATGCTCTTATCCAGAGCAACTTACAGTAAGTTACAGGGACATCCCCCTGGAGCAGTTTAGAGTAATGTGCCTTGCACAACAACATTTGGCAAAGTCAGGAATCGAACCGGCATCATTTCGACTACCAGTCTGACTCCCTAACTACTGAGCCATCTGATGCCCCTTGTGCAGAATTACTGTAGAAACTGAGAGTAAGTGGGCTGTTCCGTTTCCACAAGGGAGCTTTGAGTGTTGACTGGATTTTGTTAATTAAATAAATGAAATAGCTATGCACATTGTGTCATTTCTTTATTTAATATTAGGTTAAACATAATGCCTGAAAACGATTAGTGAAAAAAACGATGCAAGTACTATACAAAAAATAAAATAATTTTTCCCAGGACTGCATTATAGCCACCAGTCTTGCAGGCTTTCAGTCTTTACTCACTCATTACATATTTGTCAAGGCCCCAGTATCTACAGCATCAACATAGTACTGGAGAAAATGTTGAAACCAGGAAAAATACTCAAGAGAAACCACATGTAAAACACTGTCAAAGCAAGCATTGACCTCACAAAAAAGATTAAAGAAGTAACAGAATAAATCGAGAAGGAAGAACCCCAAATGAATGAAGAGAACCAGAGCAAGTAGTAAGACAGAATCAAGGATGCAGAAAGGCTGACCTGAGTGTGTGCGTAGGTGGCCAGTGAGTGCGTCGCGGCGACGGCATGCGTAGCTGCAGAAGGGGCATTTGAAGGGCTTCTCCCCCGTGTGCAGCTTGATGTGTCTCAACAAGTTTCCCTTCTGAGTGAATGAGACCCCACACTGGTTACACTGGAACGGCCTATCACCTGAGAGGGCATAGGACGTGTTACACCGGAACGGCCTATCACCTGAGAGGGACACAGGATGTGTTACATTGGAACAACCTATCATCTAAGGAGGTTCAGGATGTCTTACACTGGAACAGCCTATGACTTGATGGGGCACAGGAAGTGCAGGCTCTGATCACTCACGGTCCTCTGTCTGCATACAGCCACATCAGCAAAACACAATAACCACAGACCCTAAGCTCATTAGTGTTAAGCTGCCACACTTCCGAGTCTTGTTTTGACTTGGAGATTGGACCAAACAAACTTCAGAGGCGGAAATCAAGGCTTACAGATATTAAACAACAATGAACACCATGCCGTGTTACAACATAGCGTGACAGTTGAGGGTCAGCAACACTGAGATCGTTGTATAATCACGACTTATGACATTTATAATGTATTCATAGGATTTGTTAGTGAGGGGAAAACACTAGTAGTGTGGTTTCTTGTGTGGGTTGTGTACAATTGATACAGTTGAACTGTTGTCACTAAAGAATAAGTGAGAAAACATGTCTACTAATAGTGTCTGGAGTCTGTGGTAAGCTTAGTGCGAGCGATCCACACTAATAGCCTGGTCCTCTTCGCTTTGTGCTTCTGTCTCTTCTCCTAACCACACAGCATATATAAATACAGTGTTTCCATCCCTAACCAGGCCTGAGGTACAGCTATTCATTTGTTCTAACACGAGAGAAGCTAGACACACACACACGCATATAGACAAACCACCAGAGGTATAAGTGGACGTCTGAATCTTACATTGTCTCATAGGTTTCAATTGCTAGCCATGCTTTACATGGGTCCTAGCTTAACCATTGGTAGTTGTATCTTGATCAGTCTCTATTCACATTTCTTTCCCCAATTTAGACCACCAAATTGCATCTTGTTGATAATCATCTCGTGATTTTTAGCCATATATTTGGAAAAGATAATACTGATCCTGAACCTGTGACACAGAACAGTAATAGAGTAGTATCAGTTAAGAGCCAGAGAACAGGTTGAGGAAGATTCCTGACATGTTTTCCCTGCGAATGATTCCAAGGCTAACCTATTGTCTTCTACAACACAGCAACGTTCTCTAACTCCGCACCCAATGACACACTAAAGATTCCTGGACTCACACACTTTATTTATATTTTTGCAATTGTTGGATACGAGACGTGCAATGGCTGTTGTCTGGGGGGAAAGAAATATGAACAGCACCTACTATGATACATGTGATGTACTGTATGCTTTATTCCTCATCAATATGTTTTCACTGTTAAAACATTAATGGTTACACACTGACATTCCTTAGACATTAAAAGTACCATTGGTTTAATTTAAAGTTTGGCTACATCAAGTTAAATCAGGGTAAACATTTACCATTGGGCAGCCGAGTGCTGGGGTCACATGACCCATCCGACCCAGGAACCCCATCCTGTTGGTTGTTAGGGCTGTCAGTCATGGGATCCTCCAATCCTGACCCCTCTTCCCCACTTTGTCCCATGTCTTCTGCTGTGTTCTGTCTGTCCCCTTCATCTCCTGTCTCATCTTCCTGTTTGATTGTGTGTTCTGGAAGACACCCGGAAATTAAGTTTGGACAATTAAATACGATTACTGGTTTCTGGGTGATCTTTTGTTCTTTTTTCATCAGAAAACAACTAGTGTTCACATAGTACAGTATATATAAAAAAAAACATTTAATTGCTTGCAGAAAAGGACCATATTATGTGGGGGACATGCTTTGAACTTTAGAAAATAACGTTGGGAGAGTTGAGTGATTAGAAATTTGCTGGTCTAGTTCAAATCTGTCCTTGACGAGATGGGAGGGAAGGAATATAAAAGAAGCATGAGGGGTGTGTCCTAGCCTGGGCAGGTGCTGGTGCCGAACCTCTGTGGTTTACCACTTGCCTGGAGCTGGGTGTGAGGCTGGCTATATGGATGGGGGGTGGACTAAAGGGGCGATCAGAGTTAACGCACGTAGCTAAGTATGCAAGGGCGGAGTCTTTTTTTAAAGACACAAACTATGAACACTTCGTTTGTGTGGCAGAGTAAACCTCTTCTGGTCCGATGTCATAGCTATGCTTCCGTGGCTCGAAAACAAACCCCTCAGCTCTACAAAGATACAGAAAAATTTGCAGCCGTAGCCAATTTCATAATCGTTTTTTTAAGATGCCACAAATCTCCGTGGCTTATGTCTGCGTAGTAACATGACACGCCTATTTCATGAAAGATTATGACAAAACAACCTTGCCTTTTCTTAGACAGTGTAGACCATGTAGGCCCCGTAAAGGCTGAAATGAGACGACTTGTTTTTAAACACGCAAACACACACGCTCCTAACATTATAATTGTGAGGACCCTATTAGGTAGTAAATGTATTTCAATAAAAAATCTACTTTTCTCTAAACTAATTTAAACGCTAATCCTAACATTTACCCAAAACTCTTAAAAGCCATTTATGTACATATACTCTAGATGGGGGTATCTCATCACCAAAACAGTCCTGAGATAGGAGGACTATAAAAACATTCTATAAATGTGAGGACTTTTCTGTTTACTAATGAAAAAATGATTGTCCCTAACACTTAACTGTAAAACTAAACAGGCTAACCCTAATCAAATTCAAACAATAATTAAAAACATATCCCAAAGCATAAAATAAACCATATTTTGTGAGGACCTGCCAAATGTAATTGGACTAATTAAATAAGTATGGAGTCACAGTCACACAAAGGTAGCGACTGAGTAATATTTAGAGATTCAGAGTGTGCCCTCCAATGCAGGTGTTTGCTCAAGCTGCAAGGATTTTAATCTTGATAATGAGCAAACGGAGCTCCTTGCATTCCTCTGCGGTCTGGAAAACCTGATCTGGACAACAGTCTCAACCATCTAGACAAGCCTGTTTGTGTTGTGTGACAGAGACAATAATCACAGGGTGGGTATGGAAAGAAAAACAGAGAAACAGCCCCAAACCTCTCCCATCCATCCTTCACCCACTTTTGACATTTTCGGCCTGCAGCTTAATTTACACCACTGGTAATTGCTGTATTGACATTGTGTTGGGATTCTTAGAAAATTGATGCTTGGGATAATTGGTGTAGGTCTGAAAGCATCCATCTCCTAGCATCCATCTCCCAACCTCAACCAAATGCATTTCAAGATTTCTAACATAATCAGCAATGACACAGCAATCTCTACTTGTAAATGTCAGCCATGACACAGCCATTTTTACTTGTAATAGTCAGCCATGGCTCAGCCATCTCTACTTGTAAAAGTCAGCCATGACACAGCCATCTCTACTTGTAATAGTCAGCCATGACAGCCATCTCTAATTGTAATAGTCAGCCATGACACAGGCATTTCAACTTGTAATAGTCAGCCATGACACAGCCATCTCTACTTGTAATAGTCAGCCATGACAGCCATCTCTACTTGTAATAGTCAGCCATGACACAGGCATTTCTACTTGTGATAGTCAGCCATGACACAGCCATCTCTACTTGTAAAAGTCAGCCATGACACAGCCATTTCTACTTGTAATAGGCAGCCATGACACAGCCATCTCTACTTGTAATAGTCAGCCATGACACAGCAATCTCTACTTGTAATAGTCAGCCATGACACAGCCATCTCTACTTGTATTAGTCAGCCATGCAGGGGCGTCGGACTGGGGGTAAAACCAATACTGATTACCAGGGCCCAAGGGGAGAGAGGGCCCTTGAAAAGTCTGGAATATATGCGGTTGAGGAACATGGGAGCCCTTCAGGACTGCCTATGCATAGGGCCCATGATCTTGTGCTACGCCCCTGCAGCCATGACACAGCCATCTCTACTGTTAAAGTCAGCCATGACACAGCCATCTCTACTTGTAATTGTCAGCCATGATACAGCCATCTCTACTTGTAAAAGTCAGCCATGACACAGCCATCTCTACTTGTAATAGTCAGCCATGACACAGCCATCTCTAATTCTAATAGTCAGCCATGACACAGCCATCTCTACTTGTAATAGTCAGCCATGACACAGCCATCTCTACTTGTAATAGTCAGCAATACA